>PVJH01021532.1:0-38394 GCA_004026705.1 Nesogale talazaci | reverse complement strand
TGGAGGTCGAGGCACAGGAAGAACAAGGCAGCTCTCTGGTCCGAAGATCCGGAAGCAAACGAGCGAGGGGGCGGAACCTGCGAAGCCCCTCCCACATCCGCCCCTCAACTCATCCTGCGCGCTCATTGGCTGTGCCGTCACAACAGATCCACCAATCTTCTGTGGCCATGTTGGCATAACAAACCTACCCATCACAATGGGATAAATAAATTGATAAATAAAATACTGCTATTTTCTATGTGAAAAAGCTATGTTAAAAGGAAGCTACAATTATAAATGAAGAATATGTACAATAATGACTTATATAATTGTAATAAAGAATAGTTATAAATTAAATATCTGAATTTAAATATTTAAAATGAGATGAAGCCTGAAACATAATTAATACCTTCATAGCAGTCATTTAACTGATAATTTGTAGGTCCAGAAATAGAAATGTATTCAGACATAAAAATCATAGAAAATTTTAAGGAAACTATACCAATACTACTCTATTGGATCATGAAACTCAATATTTTTTTTACCTTATTTACTTTAGTTTCTCTCCAATCACTTGACTTGTAATTTAGATTCTTTTAGATAGAGATTTGTACGTCTTATATGATCTACTTATATTATTTATCTCATGCCAGAAATTTCTAAAGCTGATAGGTAGCATGAATAAATAAAAACTATTATAAAGAGAATATTTATAATATTATAGTTTATATATTGTAGTGATTAGATTTTTAAATGCTTTAATAATATTACTTTTTCATATTCAACTTTATGATTACATATGGGAAAGCAAACTATCACTCAGAAAAACAAAATGTCTTCCTAATATGATAGAGTCAAGACAATTTTTATTAATAAAGCAAAAGTTTAATATATTTGATAGTATCATTATTACTAATAAACAGCATACGGTATGTTTTAAATCAAATATTATAAATTGCAATGTATTAGAAGACATGCAATTAGCACTCACTTTCCTATTTGAACTTGAAAATCATGGATAAATATGACAAAAGTTTTGAGTTACGTAGAAAAAGAAAATATCATATGTATTATTAATAAGGCTATGGATGATATGCCTTTCAAGAAGGAATTTTGACAATAATTTCTTTAGAAGAATTAACAGCAGATAAATTTCTAGGTGTTGGAGCCGAAAGATGTCTCAAATGACCACCTCTTCCAAGAAGCGAATGTGCTCCATTTTCTCCCAATTCCACCCTTGAGTATATTCCCTCAAACGTGCTGGTGCTGCAATTTGCTGCAAGATCCCACAGTAACTCAGGAAAGCTTGAGGAAATAGCTTGAGTGGTGGCCGGTGCTGTTTAGTCCAAAATCTAAAGATGAGGAACAGGTGAGTCAAATATGAGATCTAGAGCCAGAAGAAACAGCATCTGAAGTTACAGCATCTCTTCTTGCTTCAACCAAAACTCAGTCAGGAAGTACAGCTCTGACTTTCCAGATGAGATTGTGTGTTTTAACTGGTGCCATTATATAGCCAAAGGCAATAAAGAACGTTGTCTTCTATTTCACTCTCTACTAAGATAGAACAAAAGATGCTCCCAAGTAAACAGAGTGTGACTCGATTCACACCTCTTCTAAGATCAGGTCTGAATCTCACCCTATTTTCATACAGTAATGGAACATGTCCTGCAAAATGGGATCATGGTCATGGATATATCAAGTATTACAAAATACCACTTAAGAAATTATGACTAGCATTGCATTTTGTTTTTGCTATTATTGTTGCTATTGTTGTTGTTAGGTGCCATCTGTGCAACAGGACAACACACCCCCTGGGCCTGAGCCATTCTCATCGCTGTTCTCATGATTGAGCTCTTAGAGGCGGCCCACATGCCCACTCCTCCTGCGGGGGTGTTCTTCTTCACTGCCCTCCACTTTCCTCAGCCTTCTCCGGCACAGGCTTCTCCTGGTAACACGCACAATGAAGGGAAGGCAAAATATTGCTGTTTGTACCTCTAAGAAGCTTTTGAATGCTTTAAGATGTTCAAGATAGATTTATTTCCATTTTTTGGCAATGCATGATACTTTCAATTTTCTTCACCAACCTTAGTTTAAATGAGTCTATTTCTCATTTATCATCCTTATTCAATATCTAACTCCCACATGCTTATGAAACCAAAGAAAATGCTATGGCTTGGGTCAAAGCATCATGGTCCTCAATGTAACACCCTTTACTTTGCAACACTTTAAAATATTCTGGTGCAGCAGAATTTAATTGACTGTAATTCAAGAATGTTGGACAAGATGAGTATTTTAAGATTTGTGAAATGTTATACAGCAAGATTTAAGATAAAACAACCTTTCAATGTTATAGTCTTATCAACTAAATGACATGATATTCATTTTTTTGGAAAGGAATAATGTGTGAGTCAAAATTCCAGTTAGTTTTAGACTATTAGAGGATAAAAAATGTTTTATGGGAGGGATCAGATTTGAAATGTTTGGTATTGAGTTTCTTTTGAAATATTCAAATAGATGTATCTTATGTGATGCTTTATTTTACTTTATGAGTTCATTTCAATGTACTGAGAACCTAAGAATAAACCTTTGCCATAGTTTCCTAGATTGTATACTAATGGAATCATCAAGGATTTCCTTCACTGCATTGCTGGTAAAATTAAAAAGACCTTTTGATTAGCAGGGCATCTCTGAAAAACTGCATCATTATTCTGTCCTTCTTGTACAAATATTCTTGTTTCTATTAGGTAGCTTTAAGTCTACAACGACTCTTGGTGACAAGAGAAAATACTGCCAATTCTTGTATCATCCTCATACGTGCTATATATGATTCCGTTGTTAAAGCTACTATGTAAATCTACTTTTTTGATGTTCTTCTTCTTCTTCTGACCCTGCATTTGCCAAACATATTTCTCTTTTCCAGGTAACAGTCCCTCCTCATAACGTGCCAAAAGCACATGAGATAATCTCTCACTATTCTTGCATTTTAAGGAAATTCTGGCTGTACTTCCTTCAAGATAAATTTGTTGTTCTTCTGTTAATCCACAAGACTCTCAATATTCTTTGTCAACACTGTAATTCAAATGGATCAATTATTTTTTGATCTTTCTTATTCATTTTCCAGATTCCACATTCATCCCAAATAAGTGAAAATACCATGCTTTACATCAAGGAAAAAATAGTTCTTAAATCACTATATTGACACTGTAACATTTTAAAGAAGCCTTGTGAGATCTATTTCCCCAACAGAATACTTCTTGACTGATGTTCCCATTAGTGTTCCCTGTGAACTCAGGTACAATGACATCCTTGACGACTTCAATCTTCTTCTGCACTCATTCTGATGTTGTTTCTTGGTCTCACTGTGAGGAATTTTTTAATTTAAATTCAATTTCAAAATGAAGAATATAATCTTTGACCATTATTATTATCATTTTTATAAGTAGGTGATAAAAATCCTCTTTGTTTCCAGCAATATATTTTATGTCATGGACTTATCAATTGTTATTAATGTGCCTTCCTTCAAACTTAATAACACATTATTTTCCATACAATCCAACTTCTCAAATAATTTGCTTACCATGCAAATTTGCTTCCACTAAATAGATATGGTGGAAATATGGAAACTTTACACACAACTTTCCTGAATTTAAGTGATGCATCATTTGTTTGTTTTGTTTAAAGGAATGTTTTTTGTTCTATATAGCTTCCCAGCAGACTCAATGAAATGTCCCAGAATTCCTAATATTTTAATGTTACACAGAGTTTGATATGATCCACATGGTCCAATGCCCGTGCATAGACAACAAAATACAAGATATTTATCTTTCTGGGATTCTGTACTCTCAACCAGTGTCATCCATACTCACCAATGATATCCTTTGATCCAATTTTCTTTTCTGAATCTGGCAAAAAGTGATGATTGAATTGCCAGATTGAGGAAATTGACTGGATAATAAAAATTGCTTTCACAAACATAGCAAAGGATGAGAGCCATGTAAAATTGGCAAATAGAAAGTCAGCAGAGTGAAGTGCTACAGAAGTGAATAAAGTAGTATATTTATAAATAGTGAAAGTAGTCAAAGAGGACAAATGTTCAAAAAAGTCAAGTGGAATGAAAGCTAAAATATACCTATGGGATCTAGTAATAGCGATGCCACTGGCAAAATCTAAAGAAAATAGTTAGGTAAAGTGATTTATAATGAAATGAATGGCTCAAAAACTGAAAGCTAATGAGACGTAAAGAAATAAAACAGGGCTATACACATGACTCTTCCCAAAGGACAGGTCATAAAGAAAACATAGAGAGCTAAAGATAAAGGTGAGGTACAGAAAAATAATAAGGTAGTAATGGTCCAAAAAAATAGAAAGGAATTTGAATTGCTTTCTTTTTTATTTTTGTCAAAATCCTATTCCCTAGCCAACAACAATAAAAAAGCTGAAAGCAAAAAGACATCCATTTGAAAATTGTCAAACAAATAAAACCTAGTTATATCAGATTACATTTTAAAGTTTTGTCCATTTTGCATAATGTGACTGAATTTGTATGAATATAATAAATTAGAACATATTCCTTACAAGTGAATTATCACCCCAAAATGACTACCTATAAGTTCTTTAATGAAAAAATGGTGATAGCAATCACTGCACAATATTGAAAATCTAAACTTAAATTCAGTGACTGAAGTGCTTGATGACTAATCTGAAGATTGGTGGTTACAACCAACCACACACTCTCTCGGAAAAGATTCAGTAGTATTACTTTCGTTACTTTGGAACTACTATGGAAGTGTTCTAGTACGCTTTATTGCATTTCTATGATACAGAATTTATTCCATGGCACTGTGATTTAAAATTTTCTTTCTTGGCTAACAGAAAATCTTGTGATGGTTAAAAAAGTGCTTATCACCAGTGCTTAGCACACATGGTGTACAGAATATTAAAAATACATG
The DNA here is from genome assembly GCA_004026705.1 of Nesogale talazaci. Taxonomy (NCBI): domain Eukaryota; kingdom Metazoa; phylum Chordata; class Mammalia; order Afrosoricida; family Tenrecidae; genus Nesogale; species Nesogale talazaci. The sequence goes on along the minus strand of PVJH01021532.1, from coordinate 33,466 downwards.
TAGTTAATTTTTGTTTTGTTTCATTTGTTTTTGTTTTTTATTAATTTTATTGTGTGCTCTTACAGCTACTACAATATTCAGTACATCAACTGTATCAAGCTGCCACATGCTGCCACATACATTTCCAAACATTTTCCACTTGAGTCCTTGGTGCAAGTTCCTCTTTAAAAAAAAACAAACAACTCCCCTTTCCCCCCCCCTTTTTTTTAATGAATCATTTTATTGGGGGAGGGATTAGTTTAAAATAAATACTATTGTGTTCTTTTATGTTCCTTACCAGTAAGAAAATTTAGGAAACATAATTGATCATTTTAGTCACATGAACTAGAAGATTGTGGTAGTTTTGCAATGTGTCCCTCTTTGTAAAATGAATTTTACTTGTTGCTATGTCATCTTTTTCCTCACATGACCTCGTTCCACGTACAGAAGTCCAGATAAGACAGTAACTAATGGTACCAATCTGGTGTGAAACTGGGTCAGGTCCATCATTCACCCCCTGCACTTGATATGACCCAGGCTGTGTATTTGTGTATCAAAGAAATTATTTGTGCAAAATTAATAGCCCTTTAGAGTTGTTGGATAAGATATTTTATGCTAATACTTAAATTTATTGCCAGATATTCTATTTCACACTTCAATAATCATCAAATTTAATATTTAGCAACTTCACAGAAAGATAATATAAAGCCAAGTAAAATGATGATAAACTGTCTCCATGGTGATTATCAACCTAGATATTAAATACAGTTTCCCTGAATATAAATCCCAAATCTGCCATTTGTTCAGATGTAGAATCATTACTGTACCACAATACATACATAATGGGTTTATTAAAAGCATACAGAAATATTAGATATAAATCAATGATAATAGATATTTATTCATACTTTATTAGATATCAGCCAGTACTATATTATAGTGTTCAAGTCTATTGTAATTTCTGAAAACAGTGCAAAATTAATGAGTTATAAACATAAGCACTTCCCAAAGGAGCAATAGTGTTTTTCATGATGAGAGTGGAGAGTCGATTTCAGAGAAACTAGGAAGACAGATTTTAGAGACATCCCAGAGTGTGATAGGAACTTGAAACAAGGTAACATAAGTTGGACTCTAAGCTCCCCAGTGACAGGAAAATGTATTTAAAGAAGAAAAAGAATTATAAAAGAAAAAGAAAAAAAGGCATTTGCTTTTGTGGAATTACTGCCAATAAACTTCAACTTCCCACTTGCATTGGAGTATTTTCATATTTAGAATTACTTTATTTTGTTAAGGTAATGTATGTATCCAATCATATATCTATAGATTATGAAATGTTAAGACTACATAGATATTTTTTATTTCTCTTTTAAAATATTTTAGCATCTCAAAATATGATTTTTTACAAGTTGCATACTTCAGGAGAGGTGGTATCAACGTAAAATCACCCACCTGATGCTCCTTTCTTAGATCAGAAAATTAAGAGGTAAGGAGCACAATAGTGGCACGCAAGGTGCCAGAAATTGAGTTTAAATGTACCAGGTTTTGTAGTTTAGATCTCACATTGCAATTTTTGCCCATGGAATGATTTGATGTTTTACTGAAATCCTCTCAGTCAGCTGTTCTCAACTTGTGGGTCTCGACCTGTGTGGGGATAAAAGAACCCTTTCACAGGAGCCACCTAAAGCGATAAAAAAACATATATTTCCAGGCTGAGTCTTGGTGGCCTAGTGGTTGTGTGTGGGACTGTGGCCTACAGGGTTGACAGTTCAAATCCAGTAGCAGCTTCCCAGGAGCAAGGCTGGGCTTCCGACTGCCACCAGGGCAGTGATGCCACAAAATACAAAAAATATATATTTCCAGTGATCTTAGGAATGGAGACAATGGTCCTCTATCAATGTCCAATATCGCTGAAGACAAATGGATACAGAGGCATACAAAGTAGAAGAAATGATGGTGCCCAGCTACCAAGTGATTGAATGTCTGGAGTCTCAAAAACTTGATAATCCAGTTGCCATTCAGCACAGAAACAGCAAAGTCCACATGGAAGAACACAGCAGCATGTGTGATCAAGAGGGGCCGAAGGGAGCAGGTATCAAGCCTCAAAGAACGAGAGTCACATCATTGCAAATGGGGGGAAGAGCAGGGTGGGGACCTAAGGCCCACTGGTAGGTAATTGGTCACCCCTATACAGGGGAGTCACGGGGAGGGGCAGACCAGTCAAGGGGCAGCCGGGCAGTGATGGTGCTTACAAGTTTCCTCTAGTTCCTGAGGTCTCCCTACCCCTCAACCATCATGGTCCCAACCCTACCTTACAAATCCAGATGGACTGAAGAAGGTACACTGGTGTAGAGGGGACCTGGAGATATGGGGAAACCAGGATGGATGGGCCCCTTTGGGCCAGTGGTTAGATTGGAGCTGTTGCAGGGGTAGAGAGGAGGTGGGATGGAGGGATGGAGCCAACTGCAAGGATATACACATAAGCTCCTATTTGTGGGATGGGCATCAGGGGAGTGGTTTGGGGAAGAGGTCGGGCAGTATAAGATATGACAGAACAATAATAGTTTATAGAGTATTGAGGCTTGGTGGGAAGGAGAGAGCAGGGGTAGGGGGAAGGGATGGAAAAGCCGATACTAGGGCCTCAGGGGAAGAGGTGGGTGATTGGAGAACGATGATGGCAGCGGACATGTGCTGGTGCCTGCCACAGTATGTTTATTCATGTATTGTGAAAAGCGATGTATGAGCCCCCAATAAAATGATCTAATAGAAAAAATTACAAACAAAAATAAGAAAAAAAAAGATAGGTCTGCCCACATATATATATGCTCACCTGTTGAGAAAGAAGCTATCTCAGCCTTTACACTGATTTGGATTTCTACACATGCTGCTGCAAAATATTGTTATATAAGACCGTTACCCATACCACACCATGCTTTAAATTTCATTTACTTGTAATTAGAAATGAATATTTTGCAATCTATAATTATATATTGCTTTTGTGATTAATCAATACATTTTAATAATGTTCAATTTGTAGCAATGAAAGTACTTCCTGCACATCAGATATTTACATTATGACTCATAACAGGAACAAAATGACAATTGCAAAGAAGCAATGAAAATAATTTTATGGTTGGGGGTCACCACATATGAGGAACTGTATGAAAGGGTTACAGCATTAGGAAGTTTGAGAACCACTGCTCTAAGTTCACAGCACCTGCTCTGGGCTTTGTAATTCCCTTGCCAGGTCCAGGATGGCATCCACCACACCTTTTCACATCCAAGATCCAAGACCAGTAGCATGCAGTAGTTTCCCCAAACTGCTGCCAAAAGGTGATCATAACCACTGCCTCTCTGAAAGTCTCAGAAAACCAGCCAGCCACAGGGCTCACACTGGAGAATTCCTCTAAGTAACTCTCCCCACTTCTGCATTCACAGGTTTTCCTTGTCCTCTCACAAGCAAGGAAGTAAAAGAGAAACTGCATCAGTCATCCCCTCTGCTCAGCTCCCCACCTACTGGCATGGGTAACAAGAGATAAATAGATAAGGATTTGCTGCATTTGGAGAGACCCTGAGATATTTAGTTGTGAGAGAGCTTAGATCCCCAGAGCACAGCCTGGGGAGCTGCAGGAGGGATCCAGGGGCAATGCAAGAGGGAAAACAAGGCAATCCAGATGCAGGAGGCTCCAAACCCACTTGGCTCATGTGGTCCTCCTTCCCTTGAGGACAGAATGACACAAACCTGATACCAGGTGAGGCATTCATGTGTTTATGTTAATTTTATAATTGAAATGTAGGGGTGGAGTCTGACTTGTTAATCTGGAGCTAGCCATTGAGTAGCAGATGAGGCCTCTGTGTGGGCATGACTTTCACCTAAGACTCCTGGGAAATCTCGCGGTATTTCCCTCGTGAAGATGAGAAGTTATCTTCCCTAGTTGTTGGGAGTTAGTTTCAGAGATGATTAACCACAGGCAACACAGAATGGTGGTGGCTGGGAGGCTGGAGTAGCCGGTGGAGAGACCACTCGGCTTTGCCCTGATGAAGACAGACCTCTGAAGCTGGAGTGGCATGCTGTTGATGGACCTGAGCCCTGGAAGCGAGGAGCCATGGGGAGACCCTGCAACGCCAGAATTCTGCACCCACTGACCTATGACTTCCTGAGTCGGAAGCAGACTTTATAGACTGATTTCAGGCATATGGGTTAATATTGGACTTATGATTTTGCACTGGACTGGATTGGGATGCCTTCTTAGGGTCACATTTCTTTTGTATATAAATCCTTTCCTTAGACCTATATGTGTGTCTCTGAAATTTGTTGCTCTAGTGTACCCAGACTAACACACCAGGGCACCTTACAAGCCCATCAAAAAAAAAACCAAAAACAAATCTTAAAAAAAAAAAAACAAAAAACAATTTCCACCTGAAGCTGTGTTGCTTCTTGTAACTTTGAATGTAGGCCACCAGAAACCTGATTCATTAATATAACTGATCTTTAACATAATAAACGGACAGATTATACATCCTCTAAGCACAGCCTACAAAGCTTTAACATAACAAAACAGGAAAAGCCAACAGAAGCTGCAAACTACAGCCCAGGCCATAAAGACATTCTAATGGAGATGAAAAAGTGTCTTTCAAACACTGTGAATAGTGGCCAGAACTCACTTCCAGTGTGTAGGCCCATGCCTCACACCACCCCAACCAGGCTGTGTTTGGACACACAGTTACACTGTCAGCCCTCTTCAGCCTACCAACTGATGCTAGCCTCAATCTACCGCCAAGGCCTCCCTTTAATGCTCTTTACCAAACTGACAAAGATTTTTGCCAGATTGGTCTACCCAGTGCTATTTTCACTGCTGAAGCTGGCTGATCAGTGCTTCTGAGAGGGCCAGCCTGCCCTCCAAACCACAGAAAAGGCAATAGTGAGAGGGAAACCACAGTGGGAAAAAGCCATAATCTGTCCCCTCAGGACATTTGGCTACAGGTAACCCACCAAAGCATTCCTACCAACCTTCCAAAGAAGTTCTTCCCAGGGTTCTTGATACAGGATTCTTTCCAACCTTCCCAAGGCTCTTGATTGCTGGGAAATAATGCCAGCTCCTCTAAAATGACACACAGAGTGCATAATGTTTCAACAACCTCAATGAAAATCAGGAGAAACAAAGGCAGTGTTGGGAAAAGTCCTGAACCTAGCAATGTTCATGGAAGAAATAGATGTCTATCTGCCAAAGAAAGAAATCATCAGAATGTTACTTGAAGTCATCCAGGATATGAGGGATTTGATAGAGGAGATAAAGGAAACGCACTCAAAGGAACTACAAGAAAAGCAAATCAGAATTGGAGAAGGAGATTATCATACCAGTGACCTTGAAGATAACCAGGAAGCCTTCAGCAAACGGGAAAGACAGTCAAACAAGGTATTCAGAGAAGCTGAACAAAACTGAAGAACAATTTCTGATGCTATGAAAAGGAGGAGCATGAGAATAACTGGACAACAAGAACAAGACACAAGACAGAGGTCACTGGCAAAGTGAGGGAACACTTACAGGGAAATTTCCCAGCTTCATGACTGAAAATCAGGCAACCAGTCAGGAGGACAATAGCTAAACTGTGGCCCAAGTAGAATTCTCCAAAGCATATAATAGTTAAACTGTCCAGCTTTGAGGAAAAAGAATATTATATGAACAGCTAGGGACAAAAAGCCATCACCTAAGGGTTTTCTAAATAAGAATATGCTCAGGCCTATCAGCAGGCACCAGGAAAGGAGAGAGGGAAATAACATCTTCTGAAAGTTTAAAGAAGATAATGTAAACTTAAGGTTACTTTATGAAACATATTATCTAGCAGCAGCTATGGAGAAACAAAAGTCTTCCTGGAAAAGAAAAAACTCAAAAAATATGTTAAAAAAATACAAAAATTCTTACCAACCCAGTAATGGCAGAAGAAAAATGCTCACTGAGCACAAAGAAGAAATCACCACCCAGAGCAACTCCACCCAGAGGCCAGCACATTGCAAAGAACGCAGTGAAAAGAAGGTAAGAATGAACACCACCCCACCCCACTCCTTCCCCTACCCCACCCTACCCCTCCCACACACACACATACACACACACACACACAAACTAAAATAACAGGCACAATGCACTGATAAGAAGGGAGGTAGGAAAAGACGCAACACAAAAGGTATGAGTTGATATCACAGACTCCACAGATGGATGTAATAACTCTTAATATCAATGGACTGAATTGCCCATTAAAAGACAGAGACTAGTGGACCTTCTAAGCAAGCATAGCTCATCAATCTTCTACCTGCAAGAAAAACATTTCATGCTTGCAGACAAAAATGGACCGAGAATCAAAGAATGAGAAAAATATGTCAAACAAATTACGTTAAAAAAATAAAGGTTGCAATATTAAACTCTGACAAAATTAATCCCAAGTTGCAAGTCATAGCAAAAAATAAGGAGGAGCACTGTACAGTGCTCATGGGAACAGTAAATGAAGAACCAGAGACCTGTGAAATTAATCAACGAAATGCTCTATAAGATGAAAAATGAAATCATAGGCTCAACAATCATAGTAGGTGACTCTATGTGAAAAATAGATCACAGGAAACCCAGCATAACTAGAAAGTTATAGAAATAAACTTTAGAATTAGATCACTTAATCTGACATATTTTCAGACTGTCCACCAAATGCAAAATATTATGTTCTTCTCAAGACCCCCATGATATAGACTTGAGGATAGATCACATGATGGGGCACAAGTTGAGCCTGTGTAAAGTCAAGGACATAGAGGTCACTCAGACTTCCCTCTTAGTACACTATGCTCTAAGGCTGGAAATCAACAAAAGATGATTAAGAAAACATTGGAAGATCAATACCTCCACTGGTTAGAGGCCCCGATCAGAGTCAAAATTAGGAAGCTTTTAGAAACCAATGGCAATGAGAATATGATGTACCAACACCTTTTGGACAAAGCAAAAGCAGTTATCAGATAAAGTTGATAGCAATAAGTGCACATATGAAAAAATGAGAGAGACGGCTGAGCCCAGGTGGCATAGTGGTTGTGCGTGGGACTGCGGCCTACTGGGTTGGAGGTTCAAATCCAGCAGCAAGGCTGGGCCTCCTACTCCCACCTCCAGAGAGCAAAAAAAAAGTAGAAAAAAAACAGAGATTTAAGATTAATATGCTGACACAAAACCTCCAGCAATTAGAGCAGAGTGAACAGGACAATCATATTAGTAGAAAAAAAAATGAAATAATATAGACAAGAGCTGAGATACTGAAGAAAGAATACAAGAAAACAAAAAGTAATACAGCTAAAAACTGGGTCTTTTTTAAGGATTACCAGAATTGATAGAGCATTAAGAAATCTAATAAAGAAAGGAACAAATTTCAGTAGCCAGGATGAAGGATGAAACAGGGGAATTAAAATGCACCCTAGTGGAATGAAAATGCTGATTATACAGAACTACTCCAATGAAATCAACAACTTGGTAAACTTGGACAAATATTTAGGAAAATAAAAAGTTCCTCTCTAGATTAACCCAGATGGGCATCAAGTATCTCAACAGACCCATAGCAGTAGAAGAAAGAGAAAAGGATATCAAGGGAAACTATACAACAGTATTCTACCCAGCATCCAGGGAGAACTGACACTGATCCTACACAAACTCTTTCAGAGAAAGTGAGATAGTCTGAAGATAAAATACTTGTGTACATAAAAAAACGATTCCAAGAGAGTAATAAGAGAGCCCACATACAGCGAAAAGATCTTTAGCAATGACACATCAGACAGACCTTATTGCCAAAATCTATAATACTCTGCTTGCTCATTATAAGAAAAAAATAGCCCATTGAGGAGGTGGACAAAGGACCTGAACAGAAGTTTCTCAAGTGTGTAAATCTTAATAGCCAATAAGCATATGAAAAAATGATCATTAACCATAAAAGAAATGCAAATTAAAACAACTCTGTGATACCACCTAACTCACTCAAAGATAGTGCAATTCAAAAAATCAGAAGGTAGCAAGTGTTAAAGGGTATGGGGTAAGATAGAAACCCTTATCCACTGCTTGTAGACCTGTTGATATTCACAGTCATTATGGAAATAGATTCTATGATCCCTTAAACACATGGAAATGGAGCTACCATACGACCCAGCAATCCCCCTACTGGGCACATACCGAGAAGTAAGAAACAGACCACCGGCCAGACATCTGAGCTCCAATGTTCATTGCAGCACAGTTCACACTTTTAGAATTGGAAATAACCTAAATTTCTATCAATGGACAAATGGATTGAAAAACTCTGGTACTGGGGCTGAGCCCCAGTGGTGTAGTGGTTGAGTCCGGGACTGCCGCCCACTGGCTTGGCGGTTCAAATCCAGCAGCAGCAAGGCTGGGTAGCTCCCATGACCACCAGAGGGCAGTGATGCACACACACACACACACACACACACACCCCAAAAAAGAAAGAAAAATTATGGTACATATATACAGTGCAGTACTGCATCTTCCTGAAAAGCAGTTCTAAACACAAGAAGCACATTATTATTGGAGTAAATTGTGCTAAGTGCAGTAAATAAAGCACAAAAGGACAAATACATCATGAGTCCTCAGAGGTAAGTCTAAAAAGAACAGAGGGCATAGAGAAAAGCCACTAAATATTTAAATTTTCAGAGGATGGCCCAGACAATCAACTGTGGCAGGAGTCTGACCCAACCCAGGGATGCATATGCCAGCCAACTAAAAAGGGGGAGGGGTGATCATGAATAATGGGAGGAGAGGGCACTAACGTACCCAGGGGGAGGCTTTTGCTTATGACGTCTCCAGAAGAAAGGAGAGGGGGATCAGATCTCAACCTGGCACAACAATGCTTGAGGGTAACAAACTGTCATGAAGCAACTAACTAATAGAAATATCTGTAGGACCAGCCTCAATCCTAGCTTAATTAACCCCTTCCAGAGAAGATCATACTACAATGGACAGCACTGAAGATACAGCCCAGGGAGAGTGGCGAGTGGCGAGTCTGCCCAGAAAGGAAATTAAGAAGGAACATGAGTGAGAGAGAGAGAGAGAGAGAGAGAGAGAGAGAGAGAACCACATGTTAGCCCACTAAGCCCTGAAGCTCACCTGCTCAGAGGAGCCAAAGTACAGGGAGTACCATAGGGCCGGCCTCACTGTGAGACCGGAAGTCTCCTCACTGACCACCATTACTGCAGGGACAGCACTGGAGACACCAGGTGCAAATGGTGCCCTGGGCAAAACATGAAGTTTTTCACAACAGAGCAGTAAGCATTGGACTTCATACTTGGAAGGTAGGGCTTGGCACCCCATCAGACAATATGAAAACTCATATAAGAGTCAGCAGACAGACTTGGAACTATTTATAGTGCCTTTCCCCCCCATGTCTATCTATACAAGATAGGCAAGATAACAATTCTGAGGAGAAAACAAAGGAACTGAGGGTAGATGGGAGAAAAAGGAGAGGGGTATATGGGGGGAAAGGAGGGGGAGCCACAATCTCAGGGACAAGGAGCAACAAGAGATCTAAAATTGATGGAGAGGAGGCTGTAGAATTCCTGGTAGGGATCAATAAAGGGCAATGTAGCTAAGAGGAATTACTGAGTCAAATGAAGATTAAATATGATAGTGGGATAGGAGGAAAGTAAAAGAAAATAGAGGAAAGAACTAGGAGGCAAAAGACATTTATAGAGATATAAGTATAGGCATGTACACGTGTAAATATATTGTACATATGTAAATATATTAATATATAACTATAGCAGTAGAGACCTATATATGCATATTTATGTGTTAACTATTAAGGAAGCAGATGGGCAGTGGGCTTTGACTCAAGCACAGCCTCAATGCAAAAGGCTTGAATATAGACAAGCTGTCATCTAGCAGGGAAGCAACAAAGCCCACATGGAAGAATCATACCAGCATATGTAATCAGAAAGTATTGACAGATCAGTGATCAGGCATCAGAAACTTCAAACAATCATGTCAATGTGACTGTGCTTGGTAGATGTAGAGACTCCGAGATCTTTACACAATGGAGCATCTCCTCATAGAAAGGTCACAAGGAATGAGTGAATCAGTCAGAATGCAGTATAGCATTGATGAAGCATACACCATTCCTCTGCTTCTTTAATGACCATCCTCACTCCTATAATGATGTCAGTTCTACCTTAAAAGCCTGGCTAGGCTGGAGCATGTATATTGGTATGTATAAAGCTCTGGATACAGGGAATCTAGGACAGATAAACCCCACAGTAACAGTAATGGGAGTAGCAATTTCATGTGGGTAAGCAGAAGGTAGGGGAAGAAATGAGGAAATGATTGCAAGGGGGATGAGCAACAGAAATGTCTGTGAACGGAGACAGCAGATGATGTAAGATATGAAAACATTATATTTATGAAGAGGTTCTGAGAGCAAGAGTTGGGGTAGGAGTAATGGATAAAAAGAGGAGTTGACACTAAGGGCTCAAGTAGAAAGAAAATATTTTGAAAATAATGATGGCAACATATGTACAAATATCCTTGTTACAACTGATGTATGGATTGTATAAGGGCTGTAAGAGCTCCCAGTAAAATGATTTATTTTTCAAACAGTAGTCACACACAAAATATTTCAGTATGAGAACCGAAATTATCATTATTACAATTGCTGTTAGGTGCCACTGTGTCAGTCACTTCTTGCATAAAAAAAATGAAACACTGCTCTGCCTGGTTCTGGACCATTCTCACAATATACCATACTATTCAAGTAGAAGTCAACCTGAATATACACCAAAGCACCTAATTTCAACACAAAAATGGCATAAAAGAGTGTGCTGAAAAATTCAGTTATACTTGAGTATGTACAGTAACTGCTCATATGCTTAAACCCATTTTGGCAGCTACTGTGTCAATCACAATTGTTGTGATCATTCCCCTTTTCTGTTGCCCCTTCACTTTGCTAAGCATAATGTCCTCTTTCGGGGACTGGTCTCTCCTGACACTATATCCAAAGTATTTAATACAAAATCTTGACATCCTTGATTCTAAGGAGCCTTTGGCCATCTGTTTTGGCACAAGACACCATAGTATGGAAAACAGAGAGACAAGTGTGGATTTTAATTGTTCCCACTTAAGTGTCAATATATATATTAGTCTATTTTGAAATAACTAGCAACCTGCTTCACTGAAGTTTACAACCTTAAATGATATTCATTAATTAATAATTTATTTTAATATTTGCTGTATCTCAGCTTCTTTTGAAATTCCTTAATTGTGTACTTTTAAAATTTATCATTATGCTTGTGAAATTAAACTTAAGTCACATTTTGATTTGAAACTTAAGCTATTAAAATACTTTTTTTAGGCCAAGCATTCTGATTGTGTCTACTATGTTTCTCCCCAGTTACTGCAGGGAAATTAACTTGAAGTTGTGAAAATTTCTTACTTGTACAATTTTCAAAATGCAGCACAGTTGAGTAATAGGCACATGGCCATGAAACTAAGGCTAATTAAAATTTGTCAGTTACAACAATTGCTGGCTTAATCTATAAAATCAGATAAGATTAGATTTGCAAACCTGAACAATGGCAGAAAGGTGGAAATATTGTCTTAAAATTATTCAGGATTTGAGAAGGCAGTTTTCTTCATCTCCAAGTGAATTTCAATTGTTTAGAAAATTAAAAAATTTTATTTTTTCAGAAAATATCCATCCTATTCAGAAAAAATATTTTCTATTAAATGATTTTGAAAATGATGTTGGGTATTTTTGATATCTATTTTGATTTAAAATAGAATCTAGGGGTATAATATAAAAAGTTTACTTATAAAAGAGTTGAACATAAACATATAAAGGGAGATATACAGCCTGTGGAGAAAATGATTAGACCCATCTTTATGTCTTAAACATAAAGATATAACAGTATTTTTGTATTTATTAATTTTAGGAGAGAATAGATACAACAACTTTATTTGAACATTTACAGTAGAACCTTCATAATTGAATGGAATTCTAGTAGCACAGTTAAACATAAAGTGGTTCACCATAAATTTAGCAGTTCAAAATCACCAGTTGTTCTCTGCTTCTGTATATATTTAAAATATTAAAAAGTCTAAGAATCAGAACTACCCTGTCCTTACAAATTGTTCAGAGTCAGGATTAATTCAATGCCAGAGGAGTGATTTTGAATAGATTTTGTACATTAAAATCTCTTCATATTACAAAAGTTTATTGATGCTCCTCTTATTACCTATCTCTTGGAAAAACGTGAATGACAGAACTTATGCCAAACTTAAGGGTCAAAGTAGGTCACATTTTATTGAAAAATACATTTACTTGTTAATTGAAGAATCAAAAATACAAGATAATTCACAACTTTTATCAAGTCCTATTTCAGTAATCGAAGAGCAGTTTCATTTTCTCTTATAGAGTCAATATAATTCAGAACTGATTAGATGGCAGGGTTTGAAATGTGTGTTTCATATTGCCATATGATAAAAGGTCAGTTGCAAAAAAATAAAATAAAATAAGTCAGTTGTGTGTGTGTTTGTGTAAGATTGTGTGTGTTTATGTGGTGATACCATCCTTGAGACCTGTGGAAAAGCTAAATAAATTTTGGAGTTTCAAATCCAAAAAAACTCTGGGGGAGGAAATAACTGACAAGCGAGATCCTCTTTGCAGGGGAGTCATGGGTTAGACATCGACTCGGCAATGGAAACTCACCAGCCACTCAACTTAAAAAAGATGAGACGATCTGCTCCTGGAAAGATTTGCAGCCACAGAAATCTTACATAGGGTCCCTAGGAGTTCTGTGGCTGGATGTGGTGTGTGTGATTTTGCTGGTGGACATAAAGTTGACTCGGACTCAAGAGAAAAGAGAAGTTCTGCTCCATAGGGTTTTGAGTATTGCAATCTTAAGAGATGATCTATGCATCCCTCCCCGAAGCTGCTGATCAGGTTTAACCACCCGCCTTTAGGTTAGAAGCTAAGTATTTAGCCATGTGCCACCAGGGTTCCTTCTAGATTATAATTTAGAAAGCTCTATAGTTGAACTCTGTCATATTTGATTGCTATGCTAGCCTAGGTGTACCAGAGACACAAATTCACAGGAATTCTTATGTTGTATATGAAGAGTTGAATACAAAGGGTAAGTATTCATTCAGAAAGCATCCCAACCCAGTTCAGTCCAAGCCCCTAAATCTGACACTAACCCATATATCTTCCACAAACTTACAGAACACACACAATGATACCAACTGCAGGAGGTAAGCTGAACCAGTGAGTATGGAAGCATCCCAGTGCTCACAGGGTTCTTCATGTGGCTGCTTCAGCACCCAGGGCCGCATCAGAGTAGAGCCATGTGGCTTCTCCTCAGGGATGTCTTGCAGGAAGTGAGCCTTGCCAATTGAGGCAAAGAACTACCTTAAGGCAGCTGCATCCTGATTCTCCCATCAAAAGCAAGAGACCAGAGAACCAGTAGGGCGAGGCTCACTGAGCAATTTTCTCTCCACACTTCAATTAATACCATGTGTTTTATCTGCCAGTTTGGCACAATAAACAAGTTGCTATGAGTCAAAATCCACTGGATGACACAGAAGTCTCTCTCTCTCTCTCTCTCTCTCTCTCTCTCTCTCTCTTTCTCTCTCTCGCTCTTTCTGTTGTTCATGCAAACACCAGCTGCATATAAATCCACATGGTCAGAAGGAAAGGCTTGCATGGAGGGGTGCCAGAAGGCAGTCCAGTATAGAGTTTGTGGTACAGCAACAGCCTGATGAAAAAGTTAGGATAGGCAGGTTCAGCTTACAACATCAGTTTATCGTATCATTACCTTCCCTAGTCATGACAGGGCTCCTATGTTGTAGTTGCTGGGTCATACCTTCCTTGAGTGTTTCATGTACATGTACTTGCATGAGGACTCTGGCTGCTCTGCTTGGATTGCTTTTCTGACCAGGCCTTTCAGGCTCACCTCAGCTGAGCACCTCACAGCTGTGGTAGTTGGTAGCAGGTGAAAGTTTGTAAACCTCAGATTCCAGGCATTAACAGGGAGGCAGATTAGCTTGCATGATTGGGTCACTTCAATATGATATGTGTTATCATATCCATGTCAATTTATATGAGAACTTAAAAAATTGTGGGAAAATGTCATTGTGTTTCAATTCCCTTTCATACTCTCTTTTGAAATGCTGCTGTTAGCTGCCATTGGGTCAGTTTGCACCCACAGCTACTCTATGAAAAAAAAACAAATCACTGCCCTGCTATGTGCCACCCTCTCAGTTGTCCCGATACTTGAGCCAATTGTGGCAGCCACTGTGTCAATGCACATCCTTGAGGGTTTTTCTCTTTGTCTCTGCCCCCTGACTGTGTAGTGGTTGCGCATTGGGCAGTGATTCCCCAGAGTCAGCAACTTGAATTCACCAAGAGGCCAGTAAGAGAAAGAAAGGGCTTTCGACAACCATAAATAAAGTGTGGAAACCCACCAGGCTCTCCATGAGTCAGACTTAACTTGATGGCAGTGAGTTTGCTCTACTTGTCAAACAAGATATCCTTCTCCAGGGACAGTTCTCTCCTGATAATGTGCCCGAAGTATTTGAGAGGAAGTCTTTTCCTTGTCTCCAGGGAGCATTCTGTCCATACTTCTTCCAAGACTGATTTATTTGTTTTTTGGGAAGTCCATAATATGTGTGGTCAATATTCTTGACCAGCACCATGATTCCAATACACATGTTCTTCAGTCTTCCTTATTCAATGCCCAGTTTTCACGTACATATGAGGCAATTGGAAAGACTAGCTTGGGTTAGGTGCACCTTAGAACCCAAAGTAACACTCCTGCTCCTCAACCCTTTAGTCAGATCCTGTGCCACCAAATTGCCCGATACATCTTTGGAGCTCCTGAACGCTGCTTCCATGAGTTCTGATTGTGGATCCAAGCAAGACAAACTCCTTGATAATTTCCCTGTTTCCGTATTGGGACCATTGTGAAGAATTCAATTAATTTTACCTTAATTTTAATCCACACTAAAGGCTGTAATCCTTACTCTTTAGCAAAAAGTGTTTCAAGTTCTTAACCCTTTGAGCAAGAAAGATTGGATCATCTTTGTATCTTGGGTTGTTAATTAGCTTCCCTCTACTCCTGTTGCTCCATGCTTCTTCACATAATCCAGTTTCTCTGATAATTTGCTCAACATTCAGGTTGACTAACCATGGTGAGAGGACACAGTCCTGATGCTCACCTTTCCTGATTTTAAAACATGCAACATTCTCTTGTTTTCACCAAATTACTGATTCTTTATCTATGTACAAATCTTTGTGCTCTGTACAATGTGCTCTATACAATGCTGTGCTCTGGGATTTCCCTTATTCTCATAGTTTGCTATGATCCACACAGTCAAATGCTTTGGCATAGTTACCTATTGTTCTATATATAGTATTTCATTCTCACATGTCCAAATCACATCTTATTAAACAGAATTTATAATGAATACTAAGCAAAGCACATCTGTATCATTCTACCCTAACACATATGTATGTGTGCATCTTCTTGTTGTTAGGAGCTCAAAAATTGTACTGGCAGCTAACTAGCACGCAACAAAAGGAAAGCACAGCCTGCGCCTGTTTTGTCCTCAGATACTTTCTATGCTTGAGCTCTTTGTTGCAGGCAATGTCTCAGTTCTTTTCATGGACTACCTGCTCTTTTTCCCAACCCTCTACTTTACTAAGCGTGATATCCTTTTCTTGGGACTGCAGTGATATAAGTCTTATCCATCTTCTTTTGATGCTTTCAGCATGTGTCAATATTGCCCATAGAATCCTTCACTATTTCAACTAAATATTGAACAGTTTGGGTTGTTTTTTTCCATTTCAGTCCTTTCAGTCTGAGAACTTCTGTGTACATGTGTTTGTGTTTCCTTTCAGTTTTCTAACTCCAAGTCTTACAAGATTTCATAATATGTCCCCTTGTATTCTTAAGCTGTCCTTTGAGATTTTCCACTTGTTTTTTACATAAAAGCTAGTAGAATTTGTCCATGAAAATTTTGAAGCTACCTCAGATATGCATACATATATATGTGCACATGTTTGCAAATATATATCATATTTTTCATAAAAGTAATACATTTTTAGATGAACCATGCCTTTCCTTTGGTAGGCATTTTTGTAATTGTACTATTCTGATATTTTAAACAGCAATATGTTAAAATTTACCATAGCATTCTCATGGGGGCAGATCATTATTGGAGACAAATTTAAAATTTCAGCACATTCTTTAATTTCATAATGTACAGTAATACATACTTTTATAAAATAACTTTTATTCTGTGTTAATATAATGGCTTGAAACACATAAGATCAGTGTTTTATGTCCTGTTTCATTAAATTTCAGCATTTGCATGCCTTCATATGCTTCATTAACTTTTCAGACAGAATTGTGTTTTACCTTCTTTTCTTACTGATGTCAGTAATTCGACCTTCCAATTACATTGTATATTGGCATCAAATGTGTGTTAGTATGGGTAGACTAGAGAAACAAATTCATAAGCATGCATATGTGTATAAGAAAGAGATTTATATACAAGAGAAACCGTACATTAAGAAAACATCCCAGCCCAGTCCAGTCCAGGGTCATAAGTCCAATATTAGCCCATATGTCCAATACCAATCTATAAAGTCCTCTTCTGATTCATGAAGCATATGCAATGACACTAGGACAATCACAAAACAGTTGGTGCAGAGTCTTGTGGGTCCAGTGGTGGTAGAAGCATCTCAGTACTGGCAGAATTCTCCCCTGGGCTCCTCCAGTTTCCAGGGTTCAGGGTCTATCAGCATGATGTCATGTGTCTTGTCAGCTGCAGTGTCTCCCAGGGAGTGAACGAGTATCCCCTGCTTCCCAGAAGGAAATACCAGATTTCCCAGAATTCTCAGAGAAGAAAGCCATGCTCATATAGAAGTCTCACTGACTGTTTTCAGATAGAGAGGATAGACTCCACCCCTACATTCTTAATCCTCAAATTGACACCAGATTAGGTGGCTATCACAATATGTAGTTAATTATTTGCTTGGATTATAATTTTCCCTCTTTTATTTTTTGTTACTCTTTTCTTTTGATCTTCTGCTTTCCTTATATAATTTGAATAGTTTAGAATTTCTTTTAAATTACATGCTTTCTAATTCTCCTTTGTGGTCACAAGTTCCAAAATATTCTCATGTAAATAGCCAATTTCCTATTGATCATAACATGTACCTAACACTGGAAGGGTTACTTTCAAAATAATCCTCTTTCTTATTTTCTATTTTGTAATATTATTTTTTGTATTATTATTTTTTCCTTTCAGTGTATACTGACCTATACAAAGTAGAGTCTCACTAATGAGTGGGCATCTAGTTTTATAAGACAGAATACACTTTACTGGATTAGCTAATTTTATCTCCATTTTGATAATTTAAATAGTTCCTATATTTATTTTGGTTTACAGCACCTTTTGAGTTGGGTCATATTTTTAGAAGGGTGCTACTATAACCTTATTCCATCACTACAGCTGTAACATTGATACAAGCCTAATAAGAATGAGCAAAAAAGACACATTTTCTATTACAAAATTTAAAAAATCAAGCGAGCAGATTAAAAATTATCATGTTTCTCATTTTCTTTAAAACAAGGAAAAAAGCAAAAATCTTAGGTGACAAAATGAGATATATTTCCCTTATAGTATCTGAGTTTTTAGGAAGATATTAAGATCTTACAAGTTTTGACTTTTTATGCATTTGATTTAATGAATGTTTCTGTCTCTCTCTCTCTCATCCCTGGAACCATCAGTTGCTCTCTTTTCCTTATATTTGGACAATCTCCCGTCTATCATCTCAAAAGGTAGCTGTACACATCCCAGATGGACAGCCCCAAAAGGAAGCAGCAGAATGTTTATCACGATATAGTACTTTTTGGCTTCAAGCCTAACTTTCTATGTAATGAAATTAGAAAACTTTATAATGTGAGGGAGACAGACTGTATACATGCCAAATTTTTCTAACAAGCAGAAAGAACATAGTTAATAAGTAGACAGAGTGCTAACAAATAGCAAAAATAGGCCAGAATAATAATGAAATCTGGAAATAGATAATGAAATATATGTGGCAGCAGATAGGATGAGGATAGCATAAAATGGCACATCATAATAAAATTACTGTGCTCTAATGTTGGCTGATCTCAAGAGACAATCATTTACTATTTTAAGTCATAATGAAATATGAGGTCTTATTTTTCATTAAACCTTGATATGAAGTTATAATTCTTATAATTCTTATCTAGCATTTATATCCTTTGTATTTTTTAAAATAATTTTATTGGGAGCTCCTTCAGATAATGTGACAATTCATAATTCAATTAGACCAAGCATAATTGTGCAATTGCTGCCACTATTAATTTAAAAACGTCTCTTTTTTGGACTCCTTGATATCAGCTCATCTTTATTCCCTCCCTCCCCCATTTTATCCACAGGGAACCTCTATTATTATATTATGTATCATTATTGTTGTTATTATTTTTGCCACATCTTACATAATCCAATGTATCTGCTCACCTCTATTGCTGTTGTTCATTCCTTCACACGGGGTAATACGATCCTGTACATTTGCTAATTTGCCATAGTTTCCTGTCTCTCCTAGTGTAAGAACTAATGGCAATTTTTTTTCTTATTTATTTAACAACATACTAAGAAAAGTATGTCAACCCTTAGCAGGTCAAAAAAGCCTCTTTAAAAGATGTTTGTAGATTCAAAGTAATGGAAATAATTCCAAATATAAAACTGAGGTCCACGAGTTAGCCTAAACAATATCAACAGTTATTATTCAAACACAAAAGAAAGCATAAAATAAGGTTTCAGTGTAAAAAACTTTAGCTATGTCTTCATATGAAACTTTTGTGTATTTTATAATACAAACAACATAAGTAATAGCACATTCCACCCCTTAATGACATTTTTGTGACTAAAATGAGCTAAATTCACTTTATTTCAAACATCTTGATTTTTTAATATTTTTCTTAGTCTTGACATATTTAAATTATTTGTGTATGTTATGTTACTTCAGAGACTTAACAATATTAAGAAAAGATGAAAGAAAATTTGTAAGAAAGGAAAAAGACATTTAAGAAAGTATGTTCATGGTTGTCAATTTGGGCTTTTATAGTAAACTTTTTTATTCTTAGAGTTCATCAAAAAAAATTATGCTCAGTCTGTGCCTAATATAGGTCAAAGGAACAGCCTGCATGTTTTATATATTTACATTGTGTTAGTTCAGTTAGACTAGAGGAACAAATTTCAAAGACACACATATAGATATAAGGAAAGGGTTTATATACAAAATGAATGTGACAGTAAGAAGGCATCCCAATCCAGTTCAGTACAGTCATAAGTTCGATATTAACCCATATGCCTGAAATCAGTCTACAAAGTCTCCTTCTGAATCACGAAATCACAGGTCAGTGGGTGCAGAATTATGGCGCTGGCAGGGGTCTCCCCATGGCTCCTCGCTTCCAGGGCTCAGGGTCCATCAGCAGCATGCTGCTCCAGCTTCAGAGGTCTAGCTCCATCAGGGCAAAGCCGTGTGGTCTCTCCTCTGGCTCCTCCAGCTTCTCGGACGCTGCCATCTTGTCTTTTCCATGACTCATCGCCTCTGAGACTAACTCCCAACAACTGGGGAGGGAAATATTGCAAGATTTCCCAGAAGTCTTAGGAGAGAGCCATGCCCACATAGAAGTCTCATTGGCTGCTCAATGGCTATCTCCAGATTAACAGGCTAGACTCCACCCCTACATTTCAATCATAAAATTAACATAAGCACATGACTGCCACATACATATATATAAATTTTGTTAAACTTTGCAGTGTAGGAAGCATTTGTATCAATGCACTTGTATATGCTCCTGATGCTTGAATACATTCCAAAATTAGACTTCAACAAGGCCTAAAACTTGCACATAGCTCTATGTAGTATAATGTAATGCATAATGGAACAATCTATTGGTTGATGGAATATATGAAGCCATTACTCATAGATAGTCAAACCTGAGACCTTTGAGAGGGAAACAAATAGAAGCCAAATTATTTTTATTAAATATGAGGTAAAGTGATATATGCTTTAGTGATTAACTGCTTTAGATGGGAAAGCTTTATTAAATTTATCCCAAATGCAAGATGCCTATTACATTCATCATTGGAAATATATCATTTGAAACATGTCATACAGCTATGTAATCTTATAAATAAGAAAATAATCTCATATAGCTATGGAACTACATTTTGTCATGGTTGTTTGCATGTTTATGCATGTATTTGAACAAGATACTAGTGACAGGTTATCCTATTACTTACTTTTTTATGCAAACACTTTCTTTTTTCCTTTAATTTTTCTTCATTCTGATTGTCAGTGAGGTTAGCAAATATCTTTTAATTATATCATTAGTTATGCTCATAAAGCAGATCTGCCTTCGGGGATTTATCCACTTTGGGTTACATTATTATATGCATCATATATCTGCATTTCCTATCACACCATAAAATCATCATACTCTAGACTGCCTTTTTTTTGTACTAATTTAATTTCTCATAATAAATATTTTTGAAACTATATGTTAAATTTAAACGTGTTCATCTTGTATATATCTAATTGTCAGGTGCAAATAATTTTATTTACTTAGTGAATTTTCAGCTAATTACTATAGTATTATCTTGGTGACATATATTTAAATGTTGATTTAAAAAAACTATTTTGCATGTTTTTCTGTTAATCATTCTGTGTATAAATGATGTTTTGACAGTTTATATATGTCCATTGGAATCTAAATAATACAAATCTGCCTCCCATAATAATGAGACTCATTTTAAATACAATGCTCCATAGTTCTTGAAATCAATTCAAAATGTCCTTGAATGTAGTCCCAAATCTATTTAGTTTCAAATCAGTTTCAGAGGCAACATTGTCTCCTAAGGGTAGTCTACTATTTTACTATAAGAAACAAAATAGAAGATCAGAACTCCTCCCAGGTTTCTTATCACCAAGAGTCAGGAGTCAGACATGCTGCCTCCACACTCCACGCTTCTTTCCCTATTCTGACACAGTGTTAGAGCAGGTTGACTAGAGAAACAAATCCAGTGACATTCACATATGTAGAAGAAAGAACTCTAGGTCAAGAAATAATTATATATCAAGATAGGATCTACCTCAACCCAACTCAAGTCCATTCATCTGATATTAGTACACAAGTGCCTCTTCAGACTTGCACAACCAGCTACAATGATCCAGTATGCATGATGATTACGGGATTGCTGGTGCAAGGTCAAGTGAATCCAAGGTCAGTGGAAGCATGTTCTCAGAGTGGCCAGGAGACAGAAAAGGAAAGGGAGAGAGGAGAGAGAGAGGGGGGAAGGAGAGAGAGAGAGAGAGAGAGAGAAAGAGAAAGAGAGAGATAGAGGGGGGGGGCGGGGAGAGAGCCACAATGCCAAGGAGACAGCATAAGGCTATTACCTGATTGACAGGTTTGACTCCACCCCTATCCAGGAGCCTTTTGTTGACATAAAATCATCAAACTCCCACAGAAGCCAACCATTCTTAACATTGCACTCTAGTTCTGTGCCAGGATTGATAATTCATAGCAGTGCTCACATATGACTGACAGATAATAATCACAATTAAGGGAGTTTATTATAGAAATTAATAAGTCACCAAAGTCAGGATCAGCAAGGATGAAGATGCAGTTACTGTTCCACAGCACTGTTTCTCTTAAACTAGCAGGATAATACTCATCCTCTCAGCCATGTGGTTGCTTGGCCTCTATTTTACCATGTTTATACTCCATGGCCTTACAAGTAGTCCTCTCTCTCTGCCCCATGGTCTTCATGCCATGTCCCCGGTACCCCTGTTCTCAGCTTTCACTACATCAAAAAGATATCCCAACATACTCTTCAGATAGTCCTGTCATGTTACCTCCTTGCCCTTGTTTTATAATAGGGGAGGTGGTGGGTAGTGGGTGGTAGCAGTGATAGGGGGAAAACAACCAATCCATAGTATTCAGCTTACACATACCTTATTTGCACACTCTCTACCAATAATTTGTTTGGAGTTACAGGGACTTTAGTAGAGGAACCATGTTAAGAAAACTCACCCTACCATAGCTACTTACAGTTATTTGACAGGAAAAAAAAAGTTGGAATTATTTTTCTCTTAATGCCTAAGGAGAATTTGCCACAAGATCAGCGTTCTTCACCTTTACTAGTAAAATTATAGCAATGCTTTTCCAGATCATCAACTTGAATAAATCTGGCTTTGTTAGGTTCTATCATGTCATTTCTAACTCATAGTGACCCTATATACATCAGAATGAAATACAGCCCTGTCTTGTTCTTATGTTTGTGCTACTTTGTCACTCTATCTTGTAAACAGAGGTGTTTCTTTTGTTATTAACATCAGTGAATTTCCTTACAAGTAGAAAAATCTCACACTAGATTGAGCATACAAATCAACTTAGACAGTATTGTTTCTCCAGATACATTCAAGTTCTTATTAAAGTGATGTCAAAGAAAATTGCTCAGTTATTTTATTCTTTTCATAAAGTAGCTTGATGATAAAAATATTTTTTGCAGATCTATATACCTGTGGAAATTCCTTTGGCAATATTTTACTCCAATATGTTATTAGTTTGCCAAGCTGGATCACTCTTTAAAAACAATACAACAGTAAACTAATGAGCAAATAATAATTGTCCACTCACTGTAGCCCCATATTTTTCTTTTATTTCTGGAGTGTGGCCTAGATGGTCAAAACTCAGAAGCCTTTATAGTTATTGGCCTTTTGAGCAGGTCCCATCATCTTAAAAAGCATGTGCCAGCTTACCAATATCACAAGAAGTTAAAAAAAAAAGTAAATTCTATAAAATAGTTTCACTCTAGAATATAGATAAGGCTAGAAATGATCGATATGCTCAAAGGAATACTCACATAGAAAATCTTTGGTCTTTTCCCAAATCCAAAACAAACCAAACCACTGACATAGAATCCATATAGTGACCCTTTATTGCATTTCCGAATCTCAGATCTTTCTTGGAACATAGCCCCTCTGTCTTCTTCCCCAGTGCATCTGTTAGCTTAGAACCACCATGATTTCAAGGAACACTCGATGATCCCCAAGAATGCCATTTGATTCCTAGGTGTCATATAATTGTTCATCAGACAACTAAGTAAAAATGGGGTGATGTAGCCTAACACAATTATGAAAATAATCAGTGTCATAATTACTTTGGTGTAAATAGTTGTGGTAATGATTTCTGTTAGAAGAATTAATACCAGAAAATTCCCAAGAAGTTAGAAATTTAAAATGTCCCAAATGTATACTGTTCCCCAAATGTCCCTGGATCCTGCAACTTGGTGGAATGTATCACAGATATTTGGACATGTTATCAAGAGAAATGTATCCTGGGAAAATGATATATTTGGTAAAGTAGAAGGACAGCAAAGAAGAGAAAGGCTCTTAAAGACATGGATGGGCACAGTGGCTACAACAATGGGCTCAAATACAACAACAGTTGTGAGCTTGGCGCAGAATTGGACCAGGTTTATTCTGTTGTCCCACAGGCTCATTATGAGTTAAAACTTCTTCAACCAACTCTCTCTCTCTCTCTCTCTCTCTCATTATATATATATATATATATATATATAATGTATATACATGTTAGTGTAAGTTTTGTGTCCACTTGTCTGAGCCTGGAGTTTATGCAGCTTGGCAGTTAGCATGTAGTCATCTCGCATGACAGCACCTAACACAAAGTAATCACAATGAGCTGTAGGAAGATGACAGTGGGAAAAGCACCCTTTCAGAGGTCACAGTGTCAATGCAATGAGCGATTTCCTTGAGAGAGTAGGAACCTGCTTCCAACATAAGTAAATAACATGGAAAGCCTTATTTGCTTTGTGTCAGATCTGGGTCCTGCATCTGTATTTACGCTGATTTACGTATGTGTTTTTGGACTTGGATCAACACTCTTTCATCTGACTCGCTAACTTGGTCTTCACTGATCTCCGTAGCCACGATCTTTACTTACTCATCTTGATTTCTTTTGACTCTACAGACTCCACCCTGTGGTCATTATCCTGCGTCTGTGTTCATAAGACCTGGCAGCTACTTGAGTCAGGAGAATCTAACAGCCTACAAACTACCATCTGAATCACAAATTTAAAACTTGTCCTTAAGTTTTCCTGCTTCTACGATGTGTGATCCATTCTATTAATATAAATATCTATTTACAAATATATTTTACGTATATCTGTATCTATATCTGTTTATATATTATGCATACCAGTTGTTTTGCTTCTCAGAAGAATTCACTCCAAGACACACACATGCAAATATGATTACTTTGGGGAATTTGTTGCAAATCATATATATTATTAAATGGATATGGATAAAAACATCTTGGCAAATATAACTATATAAAAAATCCTGTATCAAGCTATGCTAATTTTTTGTAATATAATAATAAACAAAATATTATTTGATATAACATTGTATGTTATACACCTGACTATAATTTCACAATCTTAAGGGTTAAAAAATATATGCACAATTTCTTCTCAAATGGTTTACTTGAACTTTTTCATAGATCAATTGGTTATTAAAGTCTACAGTTTTACCCTTAATTAGCAAAATAAAAAGTTTTGACAAAAGATTTTCCAAGATAAATAGAGCATTAAAGCATTTTACGAGATCTATTGTGCTCACCTAAATTATTTATTTAAAAACCCTCTGTGTATCTTTGTTAGGACTATGAGAGCAAATTCAATGAAAGACTGAGGAAGGCAGATAGCTAAAACAATGGTTTAAAGTATTACATGCAATTTTAAATACAGAAGAAAAGTCAGTGACACTTATGTCTGTATATGACTACCTTTTACTGTCATGGAGTAGATGTAGACTCAGAGCTACCCTCCAAGATAGGGTAGAAGTGCCCCTTTGTGTTCCTGCAAATGCAACTCTTTCCAAGGGGAAAAAGCCTTGAATTTCTCCTGCAGAGTGGCCGGTGATTTGTGAACATTGTCCTAGTGGTTTAGGCGCTCAGTGCACAACCACAGCAAAATCAGGGCTCCTTTATGTACAGTAAGGGGGTATTTATACCAAGAAGAATGGTTGATGCAGTTATAGAAGTGATTAAATCCAGCTGATTCAAGTCAGGATTTCAGCAATTACATTACCTGTGCCAGGGATGTCTAGCAAGCTGGGAAGCCAGAGAGAATGCAAGTGATGCATGATACCAGCAAGAAGTGGGTGAGTGCTATGCAGTGTCTTAGATTGTGAAGGTTGCATAGGTTACACTTCCATGTGACATTGACAGGCTCCAATCTCAGCAAGAGTCTGTACTCCATCCATTTGGTCTTACAGGTGCAGCCAGGTTGACATAAATGTAACTGTCATCCTTTCCTTGGAAAAAGTAAAAAGAAAAAATATAAACTATTCCTTTTCTATATTTTATTTCCCCCCGATTCATTTTATGTTTTCCTGATTCTCCAGATTTTGTACTTGTCTTTTTACTTTAGAATGTATGTAGTTCTAAACTACCACAAACTTTAGTTCTTGGTAGTTTTGTGTGTTTATTTTTGTATTCAAATTTCCAAGGACAGATACATTTATGTCTCATTCCAGAAATCACAATGTTCAATGTACTTTAATTTCTATGTTATGAAGTATATGTTATATTTTCTGTGTTCTTAAGTTCCTATTCTTAGGCGCACATGAAAAAGAGCCTTTAGTAAAACCAACTTCACTATGGATCATATATTGTTAATTCTTTAAGGAATGAAACTAACAATAGCAACAGGAAAACATCAGTACATGTTCCCAATTAATACGGACTATTATATAGAGAGTTAGTTATCTGTGCCTTTCATTACTTTCTGTTTCACATAGAACATGTTTGCTATTATTTAGTGTCAAACTTCCACTTAAGTTTCATAATGAGAACAGTGACCTTGAAATGATTAACATATTACAGATATGTACTATCAAAAAGGAAACCAAGCAAATTTGTTAGAGACAAACTACTGGGCACATCCAGTGGTGGTGATCATTGGGTGTTAGATCAAAATACTGCCCTTTCTCATATTTTCGTCACAATTGTTCCCATGTATGGGATCCAAGCGGGGTGACTAAATCAATCCATCTTGTTGAGAGCCCTCCCCTTTTTACCAAGCATGAGATCTTTCGCCAGGGACTGGTCTCTCCATGTTCAAAGTATGAAAGACAAAGTGTTACCTTCCTTATCTGTGGAGGACTCTGGCCATTCTTCTTCCAAACAATAGCTAGTGTTTCCTATGGTGATGCTAAATACTTTTGTAAAATTGATTAATTGAGTCATTTTGTTAATTTATTATGGCTCATCTGGCAGGAAGGTCAATATATCACATATACCTGTGATGCAAATTTTCAAAATCATTATGGAATAATTATTAAAAATGATAATATATCTTCAACATTTAACATGTTGCTTCTACTCTTCATTAACCTTCATTTTTTATAAGTCTAGAGATTAGATGTAAGATATAAAAAATCATGAACTAATTCCTACATCTGTATTATCACAATCCAAAATATCTTGTATACATATATATACATATAATATATAGTGACATTAGAAGTAAAATTTGGGGGGGGGGCATCACTGCCTTCTGATGGGAGTGAAGGACCCAGCCTTGTTCCTGCAGGATTTGAACTGCCAAGCCCATGGGCTGCAGACCGGCACTCAACCACTACACCACCGGGGTTCAGCCAGATGTAATATTAGCAGCAAAATATGTGAAATAAATGATTACACTTTTATAACTTCTCTATTGCAAATTATGTGGTAATCAAAGGGAATTTTCAGACAATAGCTGTGATACCTATATATTAAAATAGACATGTCTAAATAGGATATCTAAGCACTTACATTTTACTTTCTAAAATGAAATTCAAGAATAAGGAAAATTATATTGCTGCACAATCTCTAATGCTCATTTTACACACACATATGGGAGAAATTCCTTTACAACAAAACTGTATGAAGTATTCTACATCACATGAAGGATTTCTCAACCCTATGTAAAAGAAAACTTATCAATGGCACTCTCTATAGCCTCATTAGCTGACTTCATGTCTGAGTCTGCTCCTTCATTTTACTCTCTCCACAGAGCTGCGCACAGGCCCATGAATTCCTATGGATGAATTCAATTCAACTCCCAACATGGATATGCACTCCTGGAATAGAGTATATGGATAGAGATGCAAATAATAGTAAAAAACAATTTTAAACCCTTCTAAAATTTGTCTTTATAGTAACTTGAGAGAACACACACACACACTCTTCCTTCTTCCATGCCAAGAGAAGATTTCTTTCTAAATTTAAGTAACAAGTTATTTAATGCAATGAACCTGATTTGTTCAGCATTCTGACTTTGTTTCAGGTCTGGGCTCAAATATTTACTAAATGTGTAACCATGAAACCTTATTTAAACTTCCTGAGATCATACCTTTAAATGCATATTTTTCATTTAGTTCTCAGAAAAAAACTTGGGTGTTTGGTCTTAGTTTGAGAACATTGAATATCAAATCAATTATGCAATTATCTGTGACACACATCAAGAAAATAACACAGCTAGTGGCCAAACTCCATTCAGACTGATGGGGTCCATACCAGTTTTAAGAGAACTATAAGACCAATTTCTCAAAAGGAGATCACATGAACTTTTTCAAGAGACAACTCTTGGTTAATTTCAAAAAGCCAGATATAATGACATTTGAATCACTTCTCCAAATCTAAGCTTGTAGATTGCTAAAATAAATTCTAGAATATTTCATTTCCACATGTAGACAAAGGAATTTTTTTATATTCAGAAAGGGATATTAACTTATCAATGTACAAAAATATTGGTATGTCATAATCAGTTTATTTCAACTTGATAGCATGAATTTACCAAATAAAAAAATGCTGTTTATGAATGTGAAGAGTGTCTCCATATGGAACATTATGATCACTTGCTCATAATGAACCCTAATAATGACTATTTCCATATAATATGATAATAAGATTTATTTAAATAAAGGAGTTACTTCTATCAGGCTTCCCTCCATCTACAGACAAAAACACTTTGGTAATGACTACTTACTGTTCATGGACTATAAGGACAGCAAACAAGCAAAAAACTTGGGAAGACAACAATGGGTAGTACAGGAGTTTGGTGAAAAAGGCAACCAGGTACCAAATCATGACAGTCAGTCCTCCCGCTGTGACTGTAAACTACAGAAATCACAATGGGACTAATTATCTTGCAGAAAGCTTTCACCAGTATAGCAGAAAATAAAAGGAGTAATAATATAATTTTATTGGGTTTTTATTGGAACACTAAAGACCTTTACAATGTGAAAGATATTTTAATTCAATGCTTCCGTGTAAACATAGTGAATCAGATAAGTGACATTAACCTTTTGCATATCGTTTTTCCAACATGAAAATATCCTTACACAGAGAGCCCTTATGTCAAGTGCTGAGGTGATGCCAGATGAGTCTAGAGGGATCTCAGCACAGTGCATGTTCTCATCTTAACCAGCAGCATTTGTCTTTGAAAACCCCAGACTGTATCTAAGCTACTGTGTATCCTAAGTTTCATTCTATCAACCTTTAATGAAATCAATGAATCATATGCTTCTGAAATTATTGTCACTGAGGAACCATTATGTAACTAAAGCTATTATGGATACCTGATTTCTTTTTGTTGGTAGAAAGAAATGTAATTTTGTTTTCTTATATTCCCAAGTTCCAAATATTTAACAGATTCCAAATATTTAACAGTTCATCTACAAGCAACCTTGGTCTAAAATGTGATCTTAAACTTTTTTTAAATTTTATACATAATTCCTCATCCTCTGTCAGACAACATTCACTGAAAAAATAGTCAATCTTTAAATCTTTCTCATACACAGAAATAGCAAAAATAATCTTTATCATTATACACTTTTAAATGTCAAAAATTGAGAACTTATATGAGTTATAGAGGCCCTTCAATCTTCTCTTTTTGGAGATTGATTACATTATGTGGAATGAGTTTATTGCACTTAAGTCATTATACTTTGATAGAAATATTTCTTTATCCATTTATCATATTAAGTAAAATTAGACCACAATTTTAACTATTTTGGCATGGAGTTCATTCATCTACTCATAACAATAATCACACCAATACTATTTAAGGTGATTTAGGGTGACAAGATTATTTGATAAATTATAATTCACTAAAAGTACATGAAATTCTTCTCAGTGCAAACTTCTTTCCATATTTGAATTTGTGAAAAAGTTTAGAGGAGTAGATGCAAAGAGCAAAGATCATGAATAGACCTTACTCAACATCATTCCAAGTTTTGTTATTATTTTTCTCTCTTCTTATCATTCCTATGTCTTAAAAACAAGCATTCACTACTCAGAATCTTTTCATGTAAACGCACTTTGAATACTGACATTGTGTATGTCACTGTTAAGTATTAAGATTTTAAGATCTTAAAAATGTATTAAGACTTTTTATTACTTGAAATTTAATACATATATTGTCTCACCATATTTCTGTGATATCAAAAAAATAAAATTTTTAACACAATCAATTTCCAAATATTCTTTTTCTACTTGGACACCTTGACAATATCTCCCTTTTATTCCATCAAACCACTATATCCCCCAGCCAGCAAACTTCTTATTATACTTGCTATTAATATAAGTTCATCAATCCTAAGTTTCCTATACAGAAAAATGGAGAAGCATATAACACATATAATGGAGGGAGACCTCCATTTACAAATACCTCTGAGATACATTTTAACATGAACAAACAAAAGGAAAACAATGTTGTGCTTCTCCTATGTGAACCTAGTTGACATCTTACTAAGATGTCTGTCTGCTCAGAGACCATCCGTTAAGACTCCAGACTCTATTTTATCTGATAACCGGACACCATCAAAATTCTTTGCCACATTTTGCTATAGGACTTATATCTTCTGTGTTCCCTTACTAAGGGTGAGTATCAAGCAGGGAAATGAGGTAAGAACCAAATTTTCTTAAGCTCAAGCTAGAATTTAGTATGAGCAAAAACCCATTCCTGGATCTATGCTTTTGGTGTCTTTTTTTTTTTAATTCTTGTGAATCAAAACATGTCCTATTATTCTATAACTCAATCATGTCACATAGAATTCTAATTCTACATAATCAGTCTCCAAAATTACTTTTCCTTCTCTGACTTCTTGACCTCATCTCCCCCTTAACTCCACTACCTCTCTGTATGCCCCTCTCCCCAAACTCTTAATGTTTGCTTTCCCTGTAGGCTCAACTTCCCTGGATCTCACTGACTGAAAATCAGAGAAACAAATTGCACTGCTTCAAGAGTGTGCCCCCCAATGGCAGTAGAGTTCTGAGATGCACCTTAGTAATAAAAAATATAAACAAAGTAAAGGGAGGTTGCCACCATAGTACTGCTTGAATAACACTTATTGTAGTTCATGTAGCATGCAAGGTGGTGAAGTAGGAAGACCTTTGTCAGCCAACAAGTAGGACCCCACTCTTGGTGGAGCTGCCTTCCGATTCCTCAGATAACATGTGTTTTCTGCCTTAAATCCTCAGGGTACAGTGTGTCTGAGGTTGAGTTCAGTTCCTTCAGTGAATGGGGTCATCCCAATAGGGGGTCTCACTGATGCAGCCTCTGGAAAATATCTTGCAAGCTGGAGATTCAGGATTCAGTGTCCCAGTATTCCAAAGCACCTGATCTGGGTTTCCTGTTGTGTTAGCGTAGATAGACTACAGAAACAAATTCATAGACACTCTTGTATGTATAGAAAAGAGGTTTAACAACACAGCTGCACTCTCCATGGGGATACTGACAAAAGAACCCTACCATGCTGCAAGAGAAAACTGGTTTAAAATCCCATACCTCCAATTCAGCCTCCACATTCTTAAATCTGGTGATTACACTTCAGGACATCCTACACTGGTGCCATCTTTCACAAAGTAAGAGACTGTAACTCTTTACAAGAATAGTTAATTGTTTCACCAAATAGCTTAGGCTGTTTGTTAAGACAATAATTTGTTATGGCCCTTGAATTGGACATTATAAATATCCAATAGCCCTAGCCAGAAAATTGGTGCCCCAATCCTGCCCCATTCCTGGCTAGCAACTGCCTGCCCTGTATAAACCCTCTCTGACCCGTGTGGCCAACCTCACTCTTGACTTTTTGATATATAGAAAATTCTTCATTATTTTTGGAAAGGAATTATTCCTACTTTATTTTAAAAATAGAGACAAAATAATATCTCTTTTCAGGTCCTTTATATGCCTCCAGATTTATAAGCTTAGTTTACATATTAATTTAGACTTCATTTTGACTATTGCTTCAGAGTTAATTTTGATCATAATTACTGCAGATATTTGGCCAAAAGTTAGGAAGATATCCATATTTAAACAGACTCCAAAGAAAAGTTATGTAACAGCTGTTCAAATTATACAACAACTTGGGGGGTATAACATACATATAAAATTATGCTGAAGATCATTCAACAATTGCAGAAGTACATTACCAGGTGTCTGTCAGATGTTTGCGACAGAAGAGGTCATAGAATGAGTTATATCATTGTTTATATCAGATAGATCTTAGCTGAAAGCAGAGAATACCAAAAAGATGCTTATTCGTGTTTCATTAGCTATGCAAAGGCATTCAGTAGTGTGCATAGTGAAAAACAATGGATAATATGGAGCAGAATGGCCATCCCACAAGAGCACAAGGAGACGTCCTGGAAACTTGCAGCAATATGGGTTTGGAGAATAAATTGGTTCTCATGTCTGGTTAGATCTAAAGGCACTGAGAAATCTATTCTTCTGTTAGTGTGGATAATTGTGCCAAAATTAGTAAAGTAGACAATGTTAATCCATGGTGTGAAGAGTCAATGTTAAGATCTCAAATCCTAGTACCATGAGATGATGTGCTAGTGGTAACTGAAGTTCTGGGTGATCCTGGATTATCTGAAGAGATTAATTCACTATCAGTAAGTCATTCTCCCTTGCAATCTCATTTGAAGAGATTAGCCAAAATGTGCATGCTGATATAATTCTTGGGGCTGTATCATTGCCTGAAGAAGATGCTTTACAAAATATTGCTGTAATTTTCCAGGAATTACTTTTGTCACCCATTACTGCTGTTAGACACAGGCTTAAGTCATAATGTGTCCCCAGTTTAAGGTCCAGATGATGATCCAAGGAAGAAATGTACTAAACTCTGAAAGAACTGCAGGACTTTTCTAGACTATACAGACAGAAATCTGAGAATGCATGTTGTATTTGTTGTTAAGCAGGTGGACTAAGTGAAAGAAACAAATAATAACATATAATTTATCAAGGATTCATGATTGTGAGAGTGTGAAATAAGTAGGGGTAAAAAAAGGAGCTGATACCAATGGTTCAAGCAGAAAGAGCATGTTTGGGAAATGTGGACGGTAAAATATGTACAAGTGTGCATAATATAATTAAATGATGGATTGTTATCAGATCTGTAAGACTTCTCCAATAAAATGGTTAATAAAAACTAATTAATTAGTTGCATGATTTTTTTAAATCTAAGAATCATAGGTTGGGTATGTCTGAGTTTGTTTCTGTCAGAAATAGATGTCATTTGAAAGTAGACTGAAACTTCTGCTGGTTAATCTCTGAAGGGCAGTGGCAAGCATCGAAATTGAAGCAGTAAATTTGGTTTTTCATTTAGCTTGAGCAGAGAAGTGGCCAGATATAAGATTGAATATTGACTCATGGGATGTGGCTAATGATTTGATTTGATAATCAGGGACCAGGAAGAAATATGTCTGGAGAAGTATGAGAAAGAGATATGTGGATAGACCTTCTCCGAATGGACTAAAATATGAAGATATTTGTGCCTCACCAAAGGCTTTCCTCTGCAGAGAGTGATTTTATCAATCAAATGGGTAGGGTGACATATTCTGTGTGAAACAGTCATCATTTTCATTGAATTTCTTGTTATTGTCCTGTGGATTCATGAACAAAGTAGCCAACATGGAAGAGATGAAGGTTACACATTCTCAGTGTGGCAGTAATGTACTCTTATGTCAATTTCATGATTGAAAATGTAGGGGTGGAGTCTAGCCTGTCATTCTGGAGAAAGCCAGTGAGACTTCTTTGTGGGCATGATTTTCTCCTGAGAATTCTAGAAAATCTCATAGAATTTTCCCCTTGGAGGTGAGAAACTCATGGCTAAGACCCATGGAGATGCTCTATTGATAAGACACATGGCTCCCTGTGAGACATCTTGGAGGAGAACCCACATGGGCTTTCCCTGATGGAACCAGACCTCTCAAGCCAGAAAAGCCACCTGAAAACCCCTGTTAGTGCTGAGACGCTTCTACCCCACTGGATACACAAGACTCTGCACCCAC
>PVJH01021531.1:0-38384 GCA_004026705.1 Nesogale talazaci | reverse complement strand
ATTAAAAGTAACATTATATCTTGAATGCCTTACACTAATGCAGCCATCAAATCCATGCTTGTGTAAATAATATCTACTTTATTAAATTGACAAATGGATGATATATGTTTCCTTTTCAAATCCGTAAATTCTAACAAAAAATATATTGCTGCGTATTTTGGGGGGGCATCACTGCCCTCTGGTGGGAGTGGGCGGCCCAAGCTTGCTCCTGGAAAGCTGCTGCTGGATTTGGACGATCAAGTGAGTAGGCCACAGTCCCGCACTCAACCACTACGCCACCAGAACTCAGCCCCCGTATTGCTGCATATTATGTGACAATTTATACCAATGACGAGAGAGAGAGAGAGAGAGAGAGAAGAAAAACAAATCATTCCGCTGATGAGACCAATCTTACTACCTGAAATTTGCTCCTGCTTTAAGTTTATTTTTCTGGATTTTCTGTCTTAGATTGACTTAAATAGTTTAATTTAAGTAATTGCTAACGCACCAATGAAGAACGAAAAGAAAGGAACTTGATGAAAACATTGACGGTATTTAACCCTGAAATGTTTCTTTTGCCGATTATTTTCCCCTGGCCTCCAACTCATAAAGACACATCTGTGAGGTTTTGAGGCCTTCTTTGCATAAGACCCAGAGAGTTTTATCTTAACAGAATTATCCTACTTTTTTTGGTCTAAACTCTTTAAGAAATACTTCTCTACAGGCTGGGAAATCATGTGGTTTAGGAGGAAACACACTCACTTGAAAGAGAGGGTGATCCTGGCAGTAACCTTGGGCTTGCCCCTTATGTATTTCATGAATTAGGACAAGCTGCTTTCGGATGTCTGTGTAATTTCAATGTGGATCAAATGAGATAGAAAATAAAAAGCAACAATCTTTGCTGATGCCTCTCCCTGTGTTTAATCTGCACTAGTACCTCACAACAGAATTCGGGTTCAATTTTAAAAAGCTGATGTAGAAAAATATCTTTTTTATTTCCAAATATAATGGAAAGTGTACTTCCAAATATAATGGGAATGAGTATTTCCAAAGAGGAAAATATTTCTGTTCACAACCAACTATGCCAAATCTATTAATGAGAAATTTCAAGGTAAATCACATCAATAACTTGCATGTCGAGTCACAGACATGCAAGTTCAATTTCATTTGGAAGGATTTGTTTTCCTCCAAAGACTATTAATATCATTGCCCAGAATACCCCTTTGAAATATCTGATCACTGGGCTGAGCCCTGGTGGTGTAGTGGTGGTGTGCAGGACTGTGGCCCACTGGGTTGGAGGTTCAAATACAGCAGTAGCTCTCCAGTAGCAAGGCTGGGCCTCCTACTCCCACCACCAGAGAGCAGTGATGCCCCCCCAAAACAAAACAAAACAACAACAAAAAAGAATTAAAAAAAGAAATATCTGAAGACTGTTTAAACTTTAAGAAAGCAGTTACATTTATGATTAAAAGTCACAATAGAAAAAAGTCAAAATAGAGATTACTATTATCTTTAATTCATTAAGTACATTTGCAAAACCATCTCTATTTTTTTACAGCTTCAAACTTTGAATCCAAATTAATTTTTCAGTATGGATGTCTGAAAACTTCCTAAATATATAGCCTTGTGAAAAATAAGACTTTATTTTTTGGCTCTTACACAATATATAAGTTTGAATGGGTAATTTATCTTTACTTTCTTAATCAGATGCTTAACTAAACTCTAGTATCAAATATGAAATAAATGGCATGAATGCTTACATTTAAATATTTGGCAATGCCTTTTATCAACAAAGCCATCACCCTGCAAAATGCTGTCATAAATATGTAACAAATAATAAATATTTAACTTCAAGATGAATTAATTATCATAAAGTTTCTTTTTGGATTTTTAACCTAATTTTTACATTAATAAACTTTTTTAAAAGTAATCAGAATGTTGCCTCTCTGTTAGTTCACTTACTTCATTTCAAATTCTCTATGTTTTCTGAAGTATTTATCATAAGTAACATCTGACATTCACCATGTTAGTCCAGGTAAACTAGAGAAACTAAGTCATAAACATTCATGTGAATAAGAAAGTTTTATATACAAGAGCAACTGTACATTAGGAAAATATCCCAACCCAGTCCAGTCCACGGTCCAATAGTAGTCCATATGTCTGATACCAATCCACCAATATTCTTCAGATTCATGAAGCACATGCAATGACACTAGGACAATCACAGGCGCTAGCAAGAGTCTCCCAATGGCTCCTCCAGTTTCCAGGGCTCAGGGTCTATCAGCATGCTGCCACGTGTCTCATCTGCTGCCATGTTTCCAAGGTAGTCATCCTCGTGTCTTATCAGAAGAGCATCTCCAAGGGATAGTAGTTAGTCTCTCACCTCAAAGCGGGCAACACAGCCAGATTTCCCAGAGTTCTCAGGAGAAAACCATGCCCACACAAAGGTCTCATTGGCTATCTCCAGATTGACAGGCTAGACTCCACCCCTACACTGTTAATCCTCAAATTGACACAAGATTACATGACTGCCACATCCACCATCAGTCATCGTTGAGTAGGGGAAAAAGAGAAAGTTCCATGTTTGTTTTTAGAGTACTGTGGAAATCATTCGTTTGGACAGATGAAGGGGTGATAAGTAGAAAGAGAAGATAATCATTGAAATGAAAGTGTCGGTTGTACATTATGTTAAATAAAAGTTGACCAAATATAAAAGTTCTTGACCAACAGGAAATAAAGTGTCAGGGTTCATTTTGGTTCTAAGAATGAAATAAAAGCCCACATAAGAATTGAATGAAATTCTTATTGCATGTGTTGAAATAAAAAAGTTCAAAACTCACCCAGCTCTTGACATTTACCTTTTTATAGGCAGGAGACAAATATGAGGACATTTTGGCTATCTTCTCTAGTCAGAAGAGTTATAGTTATGTCCAAAATGAAATGTAAAAGTTAAAAAACAACCTTCTTCCATTAAGCTAATTTTGACCCAAAGTAACCCAACATGACTGAGTAGCTCTAACCTTTGTGTTTCTGAGGCTGTAACTAGCATGGGACTAGACCACCTTGGTCTCACCTTTCTTCCTTGGTGGAGGTTGGTGGTTTCAAACTGCTGACCTTGTAATTAGCAGCTTAACTCCTAACCACTATCCCACTTCATTCCACAATATTATAACCACAAAAAGAACTATAGGCTTGAGTAACAGTTGGGGGTGGGTATATCCAGTATATACATTTGCAGATCTGCTAAACCATGGTTGATGTCTGGTAAGCTCGCCCGAGTTTACTGCTGATCTCCATGAGACAAAATAAACAAAATGCTAAAAATAAGTGATGAAATTCCTTGGAGGCAAAGTGAAGCCACAATAAAAACAGCCATCAATTTCTCATTGGGGTATTAATTTATTCGACAGAGTTTCAAGTATGCATCTACCCATTTGAAATAGGTGAGAGGTAAAAGAAGAGTAGAAAATTTGAGAAATATGGTAGAATAGAGGGAGTGGATACTATACAAAGAGAACATGAGTGAAGCAGTCTTTCCTTTTTTATTTTGGTAGCACTGAATGAGAGCTTTATGAGGGTCAGATGGATATTACGAAATTTAACTGGGCATAAGGCATCAATTCCTTCAGAAATCCACCAACATGCCCTAGCAAGAATTTAGTGAACAGAGATGAGAGGTGGAAAAATTCAGAAATTTTTTCACATTGGCTTAAATTAGAAAATAATCTTCTTGGAAAAAAAGGAAAGAAAAATATCTTCTTTAAACAGAAATGATTTAATGGAGAGTTCTCCAAAGAAGAATACCAAAAAAAAAAAAAGTAAAAAAAATGCCTACAAGACCACCTTCCAGAGGAGGGTAGGAACAGGATAATCAGTGAAGAGAGACGTATTTTTTCTCTCAAGATTATTCTTCTCTATATCTGAGTCATAATAGACCTAAAAGAGGGAGAGGTCAGTGAGAGGAACAAATTGCTCTCACCACTGACGACCAATGGTCTTGACGCTAGGTCATACAGAAATTTGGAAAGAAAAAGACATGGGCATGAACTTTTAAACTGGATGAAATTGAACTGTACCAGATTGTTTTATTACCACAAAAATGACCTGAAAACTATGTGAAACACTCAAGAGATCATTCAATGATAGAAAAGAATATTTATCCTGCCATTGTAAGTGGTGATGATTAGAGAGAGGAAAAATAATGTTTCATGTCATATCTTCAAGTGTAAACTCTTCAACAAATTAACTAATTTCAATTATAACTTAAAAAATAGTTCCTCTGAATTCAAGTTC
This sequence comes from Nesogale talazaci, assembly GCA_004026705.1. NCBI lineage: Eukaryota > Metazoa > Chordata > Mammalia > Afrosoricida > Tenrecidae > Nesogale > Nesogale talazaci. Next base: position 34,112 of record PVJH01021531.1, on the reverse strand, counting down.
AAAATCAAGTACAAAGTTCAAATGTTTGCTCTTCTAAATTTAAGTTTGTATGAAGGATAGGTAGGAGTTTTTCAAAGTTCATAATGCTAAAAATTTAGGACTGGATCTTTCTTAATATTCAATTTCATCAAACGGATCCCAAGTCATCATAACCCCATAGGACAAAGCAGCACTGCTCCTTGGTGTTTCTGAGACTGAATTTTTATGACAGGATCAGATGCCTCTTCTTCCTCCTCCTGGGGAGCAGCTGTTGAGTTGGAATTGCTGACCTTGTGGTGACCAGCCCAATCCCGAACCTATTGCACCTTTAAGGTTTATTAATTTTTTCTAAAACTGCAATGTGTACTAGATCCAAGCCCTAGTCTTCAATTGCCACACACACTTAAAAAAGAAAAGCAGAGTTGATATATTCAAACTGTGGCATTCAAACTGTCTCAAGGAGGGTGAGTATTGAACACGGTTCTAAAAAAGAATAAAAAGGAGTCATTTCTGACTTGTAGCAACCCTAGAGGCCAGGGCAGATTATAATGGAAATGATAACTCTGTATGGGTGTAGAAAGCCTCATCTTTCTCTCTCAAAGTGCCTGGTAGTTTTGAACTGCAGACCTTTTGGTTGTCCGCCCAACACATAACCACTATGCCACCAGGGCTTCCTGTGCTCTTCATAAGTGAGGATAATTGATTCTGACTCATTTACTTTAGACCAGCAGTTCTCAACCTGTGGGTCTCAGGGGTGTCCAATGACCCTTCACAGGGATCACCCGATTCATAACTAGCAAAATGACAGTTATGAAGTAGCAACAGCAATAATTTTATGTTGGGGGGGAGTCATCACAATATGAGGAACTGTATTAAAGGGTTGCAGCATTAGGAAGTTTGAGGACCACTGCTTTAGACAAATCATCAGGAAAAACTCGAAGACAGAAAAGAACATCACCATTGGTCAATGTAAAGGGTCAGTGAAAACAAAGAAAACAAAGAAGCTCTTAGAAGATGAATTGATACAATGGGACTCAACATATTGACAGAGGACTCCAACATACTAACATATTGATCATCGTGAAGAAGTCTCCAGACTGGCAATATTTTGTTCTGCTGTACCGAAGATTGCCGTGTTGATCAGATGGTACTAACGATGTGAGGATGGAAGAGGACTGGGCCGTGTTTCTCTCTGTGGTCAGAAAGATTTCCGGAGCCAGACTGATGGGATGCCTGCACCCAACACCACTGACCGTGATGAAAACGGGGAAACCCAAACTTCACATATGTGTCCATTCATGGTTCACACGATTACATGCCACATTGACATCTCCAACTTTGACTTCTTATTCCAAATATAACTTAATGTTTCAAATATATTTCAATGATTTAACCAATAGTTCTCATATATTTTCATTGGCGCTTTCCTAAAACTTCATAATACTTACCTATTAGTATTCTTACACATTCACTTCATCAAAATATATTTAATTAAAATAAGAAAAGCTATAATATATCCGTGTGATTTGGAAAATGAAGCAACTTTAAGTTACTGAATATATTTTAGAAGATTTACACAGATTATGCTAGTGTTGGACAAAGAAAAGATGTAATAGAAGCTCATTATATTGTTTAATGTAAACATTTTATAAGCCTCATAATCACCAAAATTTCATAATTTTCACTTTACTTTGAAAAAATATTTGAAATCAAATGAAAGGGCATTTGTAGTTCTGTTAAATGATGCTGTTATGCTGACTATATTATCCTTACATCTTCTCTTGGCTGATTTCCCAAGGTACTTTTTCCATAATCAGTCTTTTTTTTATTAAATCCAAAGTAATATTACTAGTGATGATTGGGATCAATCAAATACTACATTAGGTTGACAATAGTGAAACTGAAAAAAAAGAGCACTACAATAAAACAAATTACAAATGTTTGGTAAAATTTAAATCTACTAAAACTTAATCCAGTAAAAAAAGGACTTCCTATAAAATATTTTTTCAAAGATAATAATGGCAGAATATAAATATGAATAAATAGGAGCTAAATTATTCAGAGTCTATCACTTTACTATGAGTGAAATTGGGAGCTATTTGTTAATTTTGAGCAGTGTAATGGTTTTATGTATGTCCAGTTTTTAAAATTTACCCCTTGGATTGAGAACAGTTGAAGGGCTAGGGTATAAGTAGAAAGACTGATGAAAACTCACTATAGTCTGAGTGTATTTAGAATGAGAGCCAGGGCTATTTGATGGATAGAATTTAGAGTAAGAGAAAGAGAGACATCGGGAATGATTCACAAGGCATTATCTACAGTGAAAGAACTGACGTTCCATATACTGAGAAAGAAAACACTGAATGGAGTAGGTATTGAGAAGGGGAAGAAAAGAGCTTGTGGCCGAATTTGATATAGTCATTTAAAAATTGAAGAATATAAGTGGTCAGTTAGATATGAAATATGATGTTTGGTATGTAAGACTGTTCAGGAGTTTAAATATTGATATCTTCCAGAATATTGGTGGCATTTAAAACTAAGTTGCTGGATGAAATTTCAAATGAAGACAGAGAAGGATCAAAGAATAAAGGTGGAGTACAATTTAGTACGGAGAAGTCAGAATGAATGGGAATCACCAAGTCAATGAGAGAAAGAAGAAGAAGATTAGACTTACTTGTCAGATAGAGACTAGGAAGGTCCCTGAGACTACGGCTTTTCCTCATCCTTCAGGTGTGGAAATGAATCTATACTCCTGGCTCAATTTTTAGTCAAACAATAAGCAAAGCTGTAAATGGGATCAATAGCATTAGAGAGGCACATGCCCTGTAAAGTAATAAAAAATTTTCAGGTCAAAGGGCAGCCTGTATCAAAATAAAGCTCTCAAGGGTAGGAAAGATGAAGGTGTGCAAACTGAAAACACAGAGAGAAAGTGAAATTAATGGTGCTACGTGGTGGGATTGCAATCAATGACACGAAACAAAATGTGTCTGAAATTTTAATGGGAAACTGAACTGCTCTGTTTCAGGAACTTCACCCAATTCACAATACAAAGTCTAAGGAAGGAAGGGCAAAAAGAAAGCTGGGGGATGGAGGGAGAGAGTGGGGTGAGTGGGGGAGGCAAGGAAGAAGAGAGAAAAGAAAGAAGCTCTATGGAGTCCAGTCTCCTCTGACACACACATGGTCGCCCTGATTCAGAATCAACGGAAGGCAAAATAAATGGAAGAAAGGAGCCTCTAAGGTTAAGTGATTCAGCAAATATTAGTTGTGACAGACCTTGCCCATGCTTTGGGGAGCAGGACATGCACAAGACTATGTGTATGTAATGATGGGAAATACAATGGAGACATGAGTTATATTTACGTCCCAGTGGCTCATTATTATTGTTGCTATGATTGTTAGATGCTGTCCCATTGGTTCTCCTCTTTTGAATGTTTTTCTGAGGTAATTCAATTTCTTAATGTTATAGACAAGAGAACATAGATTCAAAAGATAGAGGCTCAAATCCAGTCTCTGCCACTTATTTCATGATGTTGAAAGAAAAAGGTACAGATCAGACTTGTGAACAAGTATAGTACCGTATAGTATGTGTAAAATACTTTAGGAGACTTCTAATCAACATGGTATGTAAAACTTCTTTTTGAAGCTTTCGAATGCCTGAAATATGTGAAACAATAATGTAGTAAAGAGACTAGCCAATGTAAAAGAGATGAGGAAGAAAGCCTACTAAAAGTACCTCACAACTTTAAGTACACACTTGGTAAAGAGTACAATTTATAAAATAATTAAGGTAAAAAAATGCTATATTTAAAACTAACAAATGCAAAATTCAAAAAAATAAAAGAATGGAAAATCTAGTCCTCCTCTTTTGAATATTATTCTAAGGTGAGTCAAAAGGACTTTACCAGCTAACTTTTCCCCCACAAAATGTTAGCTTAAGGAAGTGCTCTACTCTCATAGTCAATAGTCTACATAATCCATCTCCATTGAGTAAAGAGCTGTAGGTTCTGTTACAAAAGATAGGGAGGAAGTGCATCCATTAAAAAATGGGAAATTGTGTTTTTAAAGCATCTGTGACAAAAAGTGCATAAATCATATGGTAAAATAATAGAATTTAAAATAAAAAAATAATAGAATTATAGACTTGGACTATAAATGAAATTTCAAGTCAACAGTATAATTGGTTTTCAAGAAATTGAAATCTAAGGATAAAACAACATTTATTGAGCATCTGTAATAGTGTTTTAAACTCTCCTTATTATTGCTATCGTTAAGTACTAATGAGTCAGTTACAACTCATACGGACCCTATGAACAATAGCATGAAGGATTTTCCATTCCTGAGTCATCCTCACAGTCGCTGTCTATTTGGACTCCTTGGTACAACCACTGTGTCAATCATTCTTCTCCCTCTTTTTCACTGACTTTCAACTTTACCAAACACAATATCCTTTCCCTGATAACCTGTTCAAAGTACATAAGCCAGCCTAGCTTCTAAGGACATTCTGATTGCTTTGTTCTTTGAGCAGCCCATGGAACTGTCAATATCTGTTGACAGCACCATAATTCAAAAACAACATTTCTTCTTCAGTCTTCCTTATTCATTGTCCAACTTCCACATGCATTCAAGGGGCGATTGAAAGTATCAGTGCTTGAGGTAAGTGCCACTCTGTCCTCTTGTTGTGAGGATTTGGGGTGTCTTGTTGTGGCTTGTTGTTTACATGGAGTTGTAACACAGACTGGAGGCTGCGGACTTTGCTCTTCATCAGGGGAGTCATCTAGTCCTCCTCACTGTCAGGTAGCAGGGTAGTATCAACTGCATAGCACGTATTTTTAAAAAGCCTTCTTTCAATCCTAGTGCCACGTTCTTCTTCAAATAGTACAGCTTCTCAGATTATTTCCTCAGCCTACAGACTGAATAAGTATTCTGAAAAGATAGGACATTGACACACACCTTTCTTGACTTTAGATCATGCACTACTTCGGTATTTTGATTGTATGATTCCATAGATCTGCATGAGTTGAATAAAGGATTTTGGAATTCCTATTCTTCTAAATGTTACTCATAGTTATGATTTATGCAGTCAATTCTTTTGCACAGTCAAAACACAATAAATATCTTTCTGTTATTTGTTTCTGGCGTGATCCATCGGGCATCAGGAATGATATTCTTCATTCCACATCATTTTCTGAATCTGGATTGAACTCCAGAAACCTGTCTCTCAATGACCTATGAAATGACTGATGAAATACTCCAGTAAACTTTGATTTTTAGGTGATATTGATGGTATTGTTTGATAGGTTTTGCATTTTATTAGGTCATCTTTCTTTGACATGAACAAAAATATGAATCTCTTCCATTTGAATATAAGTTGATTGATAATACCAAAGCTCAAGTCAAGTGTTGCTTCATCCTCAAATTGTAAAGAGGTTTTTGTAGACGATTTTCTCAGTGCAATAAGTTGCTTAATTATTTCCTTGAGGATTGCTGAGGATTAAAGCAAAACAAAATCATTGACAATTTATATTTTCTCCATTTATATTGGCCCAGTGTGAGGATTTGGATTTTCTCTTTATTGAATTGTAATTCATACTGAAGACCGCAATCTTTAGGTTTTTGTCAGTAAGTGAATACATTTTCACAGACTAGATTGTGCTATTTGCATATCACAAGTTATTAACAACCTCTCTTTCACTTCTGATGTGCTTGGTCCTTGAACCAGTTACTATGTAATTTTATACAAAATTTTAACAACCAATATCAATACTTTTGTGAAAAAGGTTATATAATAAATATCTAACATTTAATTATAATGGAAGTTGAAAAGATCCATAACTTGCAAATGATCCACAGTTGTGAAGTGGTCACAGGGTCTAGAGATTTCTCATTAGGATTAGATGCATTGTTTTACAGTTTGCAGCTAGAACTTGTGCAGTTGTTTAGATACAGAGTCTGAAATTGCAACCATTTTTATCGAAAAGTTTGTTGGTTTAAACCTAACATCTGATCTGTAGGAAAAAGATGAGGTAGATTGCTTTTTAAAAGATTTGCAACCGGGCTGAGCCCTGGTGGCATAGTGGTTGAGTGCAGGACTGCGGCCCACTGCTTTGGCAGTTCAAATCCAGTGGCAGCTCTCCAGGAGCAAGGCTGGGTAGCTCCCACGACTACCAGAGGGCAGTGATGCCCCCCAAAAAAGATTTACAACCTTGGAAACCTCAGGGAGCAGCTCTACTTCATCCTGCCAAGTTTCTACAAGCAGGAAACAATTTGACGGTAAAGCCAGAAAACCAAAATTCTGATTCACAGCGATCCAAGAGGAGAAGATCGAAATGCTCTCAGAGGTTTTCAAAACTGTAACTAAGAAAGTAGGAAGTCTCATTTTTCTCTGTTGAGCAGCTGTTGGTTTTGAACTGCTGATCTAAGAAATGGCAGCCCAACAGGTAGCCACTGTGCTATTAGAGCTCCCTATACAGGGTCATATTTAATACTGAAACTTGTGTTCCCTAGGTATATATATGATATATGTGTATGTGTGTGTATGTATGGTAGATATTACATGTGTGTAAGCAGTATACATTATTTTAGATCAATATGTATGCATAATCATAAGCATAAGAATTAGAAGGAGAAATCCAACTAAGACTTTAGACGGAAGAAGAAACTTCTGGCTGAGGCAAATGTGGTATCAATAGAAAGGGTTTCCACTACAGCAGAAGCCCATCTGTTCCTGAGTAGGAATCTGATTAAGAATTGAAGTGGAGATATGAAGTGGAACGGATTAGATAACAGGAAGGGCGTTTTTCACCTGATGGATCTTCATCAGTAAGTTAAAGAATCCATTCTCATTCTATCCTCTATATTTATTAACATTCCTTTTGCTGTATTAAATGTTTTACTTACCCATTTACCTTTTAGATCCAGTGCTTGCTTCAACGGTACAGGTACTGTTTAGATCCAATTACTCAAGTTTTATAAACTTGGACTATTTAAAAATTACATTATATTTAGTTGTATCTGATAGTTTCTTGCTCTTGGCCATACTTGTGATATTTTATTTTTAAAAACATTTTTGGGGACTCATCCAAATCTTATCATGATCAACACATACATCAGTTGAATGCAGTCCACATTTGCACATTTGTTGCCATCATCATTCTTGAAACATCCTCCTTCCACTTAGGCCCCCAGAATACTTGTGATTTTTTTTTAAGCTTAATAAAGATATTTTTTTCTTTAAGCACCATAAAAAAACTTATTTTATATTTCTGCCTGATAATGATGATATCTATATTCACTGTGTTTGATTCAGGCACTATTTAACTTCTGTTTACCCTTCATGATTACTTGTCTCCTCATTTTTTTACTGTGATTTCTCACAATAAGCTCATATTAATTTGCACTGGTGGTGATGTCTGTTAGGTACGAAGTGGCAAAACTTGAAGCGATCTGCTCTTGTCAAGATGAACAGCCTCTGAAGCACGGTACATGGTTGCTGTACATTCAAATCAATTCGATGGTGCTGGGTTTGCTCAGCAGTAGTATTGAGAATGGGTTTTACACGATCTTCCTGTCAGGGAGATTTGCAGTACCTTTTTCTAAAGGATGGGGGCTATTAAAAGCATAACGTAAGTGTTTCTGGCTTCAAATTCTTTGAGGAAGTGTTTCCTTATGTGTATGACTTAAGGCAGGAGTCTTGATGGAGTAGAGGGTTATGCCCTGGTCATTGGGTCAGCGGTTCGAGCACTATGGAAAAATGATGAGGCTTTTTGTTCCCTACAGAATTAAAACTCAGAAACCCACAGAGGCCGCTCTGCTCTGTGCTATAGACCAACTCATAATGGACAATTGACTCATGGCACTCATTTTTCTTCTGTAAGGCAGCCTTCTGCTTGTTTGTACTTTATCCTTTAGAAAGGCTGGTTTTACACAAGTTTCTCTCATACAACTCTTCTTTCCTCTCAAGTGGAATGTCTCCTCGCCCCTCCCTTACTGAAAAAATGATCTTTAAAATTAAAACTCTTGATTACCAAGAATGATCTGAATGCAGCTCTCTCATATCTTCCACATTACCTTTCTGATTATTTGGGGGGGGGGGGGCATCACTGCTCTCCGGTGGTGGGAGTAGGAGGCCCAGCCCCACTGCTGGAATTGAACCTCCATCCCAGTGGGCCGCAGTCCCACGCACAACCACTACGCCACCGGGGCTCAGCCCTCTATTTTTTTTAATATACAATTTGACTTCTGAAAATTGTGTGTACTTTCTTGCTACACATTGAATAAAAATCTATAATGCCCATTTGAAAGAAAAAGGGCAGTATTTACCCCAGGACAAAGTATGGAATGGTTACTATGGTTCACATATATATATGTGTGTGAATCTTTACCCAAATGTATATATATACATATACATTCAAGTTCATTTCTATTGACTCAATTCTATTGATTCAACTCATGGAAACCCTGTCAGACAGCATAGAACTGCCTCTGGGTTTCTGAGAGTGCACCTGTCTCTGGGAGCACAAAGTTTCCTCTTTCTCTCACAGAGCACATGGTGGTTGATAGCCATTGATCTTGTGGAAAGCAGCCATGCATAACCACTATGCCGACGTATTCGTATACACCACACATACCTATATACATATATGCTAATATGTTTACATATATAGTTTTTCATATGCCGGTTATTTGTAAATTGGTCTACTAGATACAAGGTCAGCAGTTCAAAACCACCAACTGCTCTGTAAGAGAAAGAAGACATTTCCCATACCAACAAAAAGTCACAGTGTCCAAGACTCACAGAGGCAATTCTGTTCTGTCATTTAGTATTTCTAAAACATGTATACATATATGTATAAGTATGCTCTTATGTGTGCATATTTCAAATTTTGTGCAACTTCTCTACTTACTCTTTTATTTTGCTAGAAATATAATTAATCTCTGTGTTGTCAAGATGTACCTTTATACCTAGTATCAATCATCAATAGTAGGGACTGTGATATGACAGAAAGAATTTTGGACTGGGAAACAAAATATGAACAGCTATGTGGTGTTAAGAGTTACTGAACATTGTTTAGTTGTCTACACAATTAAAGGAAGGACAATATTGCTGTCCAACATATTTCATACACTTATTCTGAATGAAAGGGTAATTTAAATAGATGTTGAAATGCTTCATCAATCTCAATGTACTTCTGAATATAAAACATGTTAGTTTGACTTTGCAAAGCAATATACATATACATACCTCATGCATTGCATAGGGGAAAGCTTTATGAAATTACAGTTTTAGATGTCATGGCCTACAATATGTTGCACCATAAGTCATACTGTTAGATTACATGGTAACTATAAGAACACTTAAATAGTTAACAAAAAAATCAATGATTTTGTTCATTTATATTTAACAAAATTTAATGAAAAGTGTATCAGTTTGGGATTCTTCAAGCTTTACTGAGTGTTCACAGAGTGCAGACCTGCCTCAAAAAATTTGCACACTATGTGACTTAATCCCTTTTAAGCATATGCTTCCATACACTTGCTGTTGTCTGCAAAGCCAAATTCTGTCAGTTGAGGGAAAGTACAGGAGTCAAAGAGGGGATGACAGAGACAGAAAGAAAATACCAGGTATCAATCACAACCAGACACTCTTAGCCCAACTTCTAACTGCAGGACTAAGATAATTGATTCCATTTTACCATTGGTTTTGTGAATAAAGACATGGTTTGTGTTTGCTAAAATGTCATTATCAACAACAACAAAATATCCTCTAAGCCTACAGAAAATAAAGTTTGATTTTCATAAATAGAGATGAAATCAAAATGTATTCCTAATCCAGAGTCATCTTGGGTTCAGATTGAAGTGAGCGGTTAGATTGCTCCTTCATTGCAAAGAAATGTGTAATAGTTAAATGATAGCACATATATACTCTCATCCTTCTAACTCCCCTTTTCAGGATATCCATTGTTACAGCAGAGAGACCACAGTGGTTGCCCTTTCCTTCTTATTGTCATCAGGCAGCTATTTTCCTTCTCTCCCTTTTCTTCCTCTTCTTTGCAGATGAGAAGTCCAGTGGATCCTGTCACATTTTCCAACTAACCATGGCCACCAGTTTTTATTGATCTTACTGGGAACTTGCTGGGGTTGTCAATGTTAGAGTAAATAGGGGCTAGGAGGAAAGGGAAATTAAGTACCATAATATAATGTAATCACAATGAATTATAATGAAATCTATGCCTGGATTAAGAAAATCAAAAGGAAGAAAAATATTTGGCAACTCTAGTGTTGTAATAATTGAAGAAAAAAATCAAGCCTCTCTTTTCAGTGTTAAAAAAACCTATGAGTAAATTATTGAATGGTGAAGGAAGCATCAAAAGAATATAGAAAGAATAGACAGCTACTCTATCCAAAGCAACTGGTGGAAATTCAACCGTTTCACCAGACCAAGAATCCAGGATATTGAAACAAAAAGCCAAACTGCACTAAATGTATTAGTGGAGTGGGGGTGGGAATGGGGGCTCCAGAAATGGTCAGAATATTCATTAATAATTTTCAACAAATAGATATAATGCTAGAAATGCTCTCTTATCTATGCTAAGAAATCTAGAAGATAGCTACTTATCCAACTAAGATGAAAAGGTTCACACTTGTGTCTATTACAAAGAAAGTTTATCAAATAGAATGTTACCATTACTGAAAAAGTGTCATTTATTATCACAAGCAAGTAAAAAAAATGGCTAAAAAATAACATCGTCACAGTACAGGGAACTGTTAGAAATTCAAATTGCATTCAGAAGAGGACATGGAACATAAGATGTCATTTCTAGTATCAAATGGATCTTGGCTAAAATGAGATAGTACCAGAAAGATGTCTACCTGTGTTTTATTCACCATGCAAAATTATTTGATTGGGTGGGTGATCACAAATTATGGTTAACGTGTAGAAGAATAGGAATTCCAGAACAGTTTCTTGTGCTCCTAAGGAACCGGGACACAGACCAAGACAGTCATTTAGGTAAAACAAAGTTATACTGCATGGCTTAAATCTGGAAAGGTTTGTATTCGAGTTGTATCAATTCACCATACCTATTCATCTATATGGTGAGCAAATAATTCCAGAAGTGGCCTATCTGAAGAATAATATGGCATGAAGATGTGAGAAAGACTTATTAACATCAGTGATATATAAATGACACAAACTTGTCTGCTGAAAGTAAAGACAACTTGAAAAACATACTGATGAAGATCAAAGACTACATTGAATGTGGGCTACATTTCAATATAAACAAAACAAAAATACTCATAGATGGGCTAGTCAACAACATTATGCTAAATGGAGAAAAGAGAGAAGTTGATCAGGTTTTTATTTTACTTGGATCAGTAATCAATGATCGTGAAAGCAGAAACCAAGAAATCACACAATATATTGTATTGGGCAATCTGGTACACAGACCTCGTCAACGTGGTAAAGAACAAAGCTGTCACCGGACCAAGGTGTGCCTTATCCAATCCAATGGTCAAGGATAAGACAACATGTGAAAGCAGGATTATGAATAAGGCAGATCACGGAAGTTCAAATACATTAAATTATGATGTTTGCTTCAAGAAAAAAATCAAATCTGTTTAGAATATGTATAACCAGCATGTTCCTTAGAAGCAAGGATGGGGAGTTTGTCTCATGTACTTTGGATATCTTAGGAGAGATAATTCCCTGGCAAATGACATCATGCTAGCTATGTCAGACCAGGTTGACGAAAGAAACAAATCAAGAGACAATGATACATACACACACACACACACACATATGAAAGAGCTTTATATCAAGAAGTAATTATACAATCAAGAAAGCATTCCAGCCCAGGTCAGCTCAAGTCCAAAATGTAATGCTAGCCTATAAGTCCCTCTTCAGACTCATACAGCCACAGGCAGTGGTGAAGAAGGGAGAAAAATCCCAGGCCTGGAGGTGGAGAGTCCTGTGGATCCAGAGTTGGTGCAAACATGCGGGGTTCTAGCAGTTCTAAGGGTCCATGGCAGGACCCCAGCAGAGGGGAAGGAAAAGGGGGAGCTATAGAAAGGATAGGCCTCAAGTTCTCTGCTTCTAAGAAGGCTCACCCCCAAAGAGTCATCAATGGGCTATGTCCTGATTGACAGATTTGATTTCACTCTTTCATTCTCATACATCTTCACAATATAAAATTATCCAACTAATACACTTGGAACAGTAGGAGAATCAGCAAAAAAGGGGATGATTCTAACCGCCTGTACTGACGACGATGGGTTCAAATGTTGAAATGGCTGGCTGGATGGCACTGGATCATCTTATTGGATTCTGTCTGGGTCACTACTAGTCAGAACCAATTTGACAGCAAAGCAACAAGGAGAGCAGGGAAAAGACAAATATTGGGATCATTTTTTTTCTTTGTCCCAAGCCCCTTGAAAACTCTCTTTTCTATTCTTCACCACCCACACCCTTCATGTTTCTGTCACATCTATCATCTATAGCATCCTTTCTCTAATTCCTGCCTGTTGTAGCTTCATTGTAGGTTTCATTGAGTAGATTTATACTCATAGAAATCAGAGCACAACTGTGCCCTAGGCTCTTCTAGGCTGCAAACTTAACAGAAGCATATCACCAGAGCCTTCTCGGATGTAGCTGTTAAGTAGGTGTGAACTACCAGTCTTTCCTGTAGGAGTCCATGCTTAACCATTGTTACCAGGCCTCCTCATTGTCTAGCAAACCTATATACGGTCCACCATTTTCAAGGCATTATTTTATTTTTGTGTGTGTGGGGATCACTGCCCCTTGATGGCAATAGGAGGCCCAGCCTTGCTCCTGGAGAGCTGCTGATGGATTTGGACCACCAACATTGTGGGCCACAGTCCTGGACACAACCACTACACCACAAGAGCTCAGCCCAAGCGATTATTCTCTTTAACCTTCCCTCATTCTCCCTTTTTTGTTCCTTGAGCCAGATGTCATTTTTCTTACAATTTAGTGAGGCAATTATCCCCATATTTATTTTATAGATGATATGTTTTAAATAAATTGTTCGACTTAACGCATTAGGAAGTGATGGAGGCAAAAATTGAAACTTGATCTGTGCCATTTCAATCTGCGTGTTTTGTTCCGCGGCTTTGCAATACTTGACCCCTCCATACATTGTAAGTTAAGTGGAGATTTGCAAACTCCCTGGAACTCACACACCAATATAATCCTCAATATGACACTGTTTCTATAGTTAAAGTGCAAAGTTTCAAGTAACTAATTTACAAGTGGTTGTTTGGACTAGCCTCAGTTCTTAAACTGGGAATTGCCAGAACTAGCAAATGAGCAGAAACATGCTCTTGGTTCCAGTGCTGAATCAGGTCACAGAGAGCGGGCCTGGAAGGCAAGCACACACTAGCTTTGACCTTCTGGTCCTCGCCTTCTGTTGCTCCCGTGGTGAACTCTTGTTTTTCCACAAAATAAAAGCTCATGACTCTCCAAGGCCTCATTTCCCTTTGGAAATAGAGTAGGCTAAAATATTTTTTGATAAAACCTAAAAAAATGACAGTAAATAAATTGTCTCCAAATTTTGCCACAAACTCAGCCGAGGGAAAATTGAGCATTGAACAGAAAACCTAATATATTTTTCAATGCAAGTGAAGAAAATTAAAGCCTTGCTTCTCAAATCACCCAGGGATCTTGTAAAATCTACATGTTAAGACCATCAATTTAGAATAATGCCTGATAACTGAGATTCTTTGCTTGCATTTCTAACACGCTTTCAGAGGATGGCAATAATTTTAAAATCTGTCCTCTTCTTTGGATAATCATTTTTCTTTTTCTGTCTCATGTGAGAATTTTTCTAGTAGGTGTCAGTTTCTTCTTTAATTATTTTAATTAGGAAGATACTTCGCCTAATAGAGATATAGATATACTTTGTATACATCATTTGGTTTGAGTTAATACAGTCTTTTAATGATATTCCCCAGTCCATTACAACTTTATGTGGCATATAAACTTCTCATTCCAAATTTCTCTCCCCCCTACCCCCCACACACACACTTGAGAGAGGGGAAAAACTCCTTGTATTAAACAAAGCAAAACAAGACCATAAAAACAATAGCCCATTGTAATCTAATTTTGACCAAGTCATAGCAACCTTTTGGGGTAGTTGTAGACCTATTCCATAGGATTAACAAGACCAGGGAGTTGAACCTCCAACCTTGCTATTAGTAACCTAATACCTAAGTCCAGCACCATGGGAGCTCCTTGCATTAAATAAAGCAATGAATAAAGTAATTTTGATAAATACCAACTTGATGAAAGTGACTAAGCTAATGTGTAAGTTATCAAACAGAGGCACTGTTTTTTCTTTGAGAAGATGACAAAACAGAGATTCTGAGAAGGAAAACCTCTGACTATGTCTATATGAAAAATAAATACTTATTCTATATATATTGTAGGAACTCTTCAAAACATACAGTTTTTATAAGGCTCTAGTGGACTTCTTTGGTGCTTATTTGTTGCTTTTAGTTGTTACTGAATAAAACCTTTCTGGCATAAGTATTTTATCTCTGACAGTAATAAGACTTTCTCGATGGTCAGCAAAGCATAAATCCTACTAAATATCACTAAATGATGAAGTATTTGCTACTTGGCAAGCCAGGTAGAAAAATAACAAACAGAAATGGATTATGATAGATTCTCCAATTGTATCTTGGTTACAGTTAGTAAAACTGGTTTTCTAAAAAAAAAGGAATTTGAACAAGTTAAACAAGGAAGGTTGTCTTGAATCTTTTCATTCACATGAGGTTAAGTGACAAAGGGCAGAATGTCAGATGAAAAGGTAGCTGCTCCCTTAATCTGATTTTGGGAGTTGAAAATTTGGAGCATGCAGGGTGGTTTAATATCCATGACTGAAAGTGCCCCCAACAATTTCACACTCCTTAACCTTCACAGTATTAAACCATCCCATCATGCCATTGCTTGTATTATTGATAATACCTATTGAATAGATACTTATTCTAGACCATGCATCTGCTGTTCAACTCATACAGATTGGTGGAAAGATCCAACAACTTTCTGGGTTGAACAGTCCAGGTGTCAAAATTCTAGCACATTTCCTGGGATGAGGGATATAGACATTTTCATTTTTCTTCATATTTCACACTTATAAATATAGTAATCATGCATGTTACATATAGTACCTGATATAGTCCAACCTATTCTTTCCCCTCCTCTCTCAATTAAAAAGCCACTAAAGATTGCAGAGAAATTAGTATTTTCAGTTCAGATTCCTTCAAATCTCTCCTTTGACTCAAACCAAAGTTTTATTCACAAGTCATTAAAACTAGCTCCCTCACAAAAATAAAAATGTCAAAATGCTACCTATGTTATTTATCACTGACATTAGTCTCTTGGCATGTTCTACACTCAGCATGCATGAAGGTTGCAAAAGTTGTGTAAAAATTGTAATATAGTTTTGTTCAGGTTTTCAATGAGCATTTTAAAATCCCCTCATGTACACTTAGAAATTTTAAAAAACCTTGCATCAAGTGCTGATTAGTTTAAAACTAAAAAGCTAAGCTAAAAAACAGCAATGAGACAAGTACAGGTTGGTGTGAAATAAAATCCTGATATGGGTTGTGTATTTTGCTTCGCTTTTAGAATAATTATAAAATCATGGGCCAGTTCAGAAGCATTGCATATGTTCCACTGGCTGTAGTACAAAGAAAATCATCTCCATTTTTGAATATATAGTACATATTGCATCCTGGTCCTACCCCAAGAAAAAGAAAGGTAAAGTAATTTATAAGTCAAGAAGGACCCTTAAGAAAGAAGAAGGCATTCAATGTCTGTTTGTAAGCCTTGTATAGAAATGTCCATGATAGAGTGGTTAGAATAACATGAAAATAGAGAACACGCTTTTCTAAAAATAAGAGTTGCTTTAAATCCATCAGCACATGAAACAAAATGAAATTTCAAGCAATAGCAACACCCTAGCAAATGGCATTCTTCTTATTATTATTGAGAACCAGTTTGAAGCAGTTAAACTGTTGGCTGACCTGACATACTTTCTAGATATAATGTACACATGGAAGCAGTGGCTCACTTGTATTTAATATGCCTAAGCCATTTTAACAAGAAGTATTTTGTGCAGGATTCCAACCTGAACAGTCATGCAAGTTGTATTAGTTATTTATTGCCGTATTACAAATTATCCACCCCGAAATAGCTCTTAAAGATAAGAAACAGAAATCTGGGAGTGGCCTAGTTTAGTGGTTCTCAATAAGGGTCTCTGATGAGGTTGCACTCAAAATGTCCGTCATCTAAAGTTTTGATAGGAGCAATTAGATTTACTTCCAAGATATGCTCAGTCCTATTCCTGACAAGTTAGTACTGGTTGCTGGCAGTGGACCTAGTTTCTTTTCATAGAGACTTCTCCACCAAGCTTCTAAGTGTACTTATGATAGAGAACTTAGATCTATCAAAGAAAGTGATTTTCCTCTGACTCACTCCCCTCCGCCTATGCTGAAGACTGGTTTAAGTTCATTTTGAGCCTGAAGCAGCCCAAGCTCAACTCGCAGCCGCAGCAGAAGCATCGAGAAGCTGCCCCCGTGGCAACACCATGGCCGGGTGGAACACCTACATCAATAACCTCATGGCGGATGGGACCTCTCAGGATGTGGCCACCATGGCCTCCAAGGACTCGCCTTCTCTCTGGGCCACTGTCCCCGGGAAAACCTTCATCAACATCACACCAGAGGTTGGAGTTCTTGTTGGCAAAGACAGGACACATTTTTCGTAAATGGGCTGACACTTGGGGGCCAGGCACGGTGTGATCTAGGACTCACTGCTGCTGGACGGGAGAATAGAAAGGGGTCTTTGAACCAAGAGGACAGGCGGAGCACCCCACCTTCAACCTCACAGTCACCATGGCTGCAGATCTTAGTCCTGCTGATGGGTAAAGAAGATGTCCACGGTGGTTTGATCAACAAGAAATGATTTGAAATGGCTTCCTGCCTGTGGTGTTCCCAGTACTGACCTCGTAGGCCCCTTACCCCCACCACTTCCAACTGTTTAATTGACAAGCGCCCCTCCTCCCCCACACCCATAGCATTTTTATTTTGGGGGCCATTACTCCACACCCCTTATTGTCCAAACCATATGGGCTGGGGGGTCAGGGCTGGATGGACAGACACCTCCCTCCTGTGTTAGTCTGGGTAAACTAGAGAAACAAAATCATAGGCATGCATATGGGTATAAGGAAAAGGTTTATATACAAGAGGAATGCAACATTGAGAAAGCATCCCGACCCAGTCCCGCCCCAAATCATAAGTCCGATATTAGTCCATATGCCCGATACCATCTATAAAGTCTCCTTCTGACTCACAAACTCACAGGTCAGTGGGTGCAGAATCCCAGTGCTGGCAGGGGTCTCCCCATGGCTCCTCACTTCCAGGGCTCAGGGTCCATCAACAGCATCCAGTGGTGGTAGAAGCAACTCAGCACAGGCAGGGATCTCCACATAGCTTCTCCAGCTTCAGAGGTCTGGTTTCATCAGGGTAAGGCTGTGTGGCTTCTCCTCTGGCTCCTTCAGCAACTTGGGCGCTGCCATCTTGTCTCGTCTGTGATTCATCATCTCTCAGACTAACTCCCAACAACTGGGAGGTAGCTTCTCATCTCCATGAGGGAAATATTGCGAGATTTCCTGGAAGTCTCAGGAGAAAGCCTTGCTCACACAGAGGCCTGCCTCATTGGCTACTCAATGGCTATCTCCAGATTAACAGGCTAGACTCCACCCCTACATCTCAACCATGAAATTAACATAAGCACATGACCTCCACACCTCCTCTTATATGTGATTGGAAAACTGGTTTGGGTGGTTATTTTTTTCTGAATCAAAAAAGATTTACTAGAAGGAAGGAAGGAAAGAAGGAAGGAAGAAATCCTAAAAGATTCAGATAGTGCAAGTTCCAAAGTCACGAGCCTTTGCTTGTGCAACATTCTTTGACTCACACAGTTCAACTGCATTCAGAGTAAGTGTAGAGTACACATGTGTCTATCAGAGAATGGCATAGTAAGATGTGATCATCATCAGGAGCTGATTGGAAGACAATCATATTTGAACCCATTCCAAAGAAAGGTGACCCAGCAGGATGTGGAAATTATCAAAGACATCGATTAATATTACATGTAATCAGAATTTGGCTGATCATCATTCAACAAGAGTTATAACAGTACATCAACAGGCAGCTGCCAGGAACTCAAACTGGGTTCAGAAGAGGACATGGACCAAGAGATATGAGTGCCAATGATCATAAGGATATTGGCTGAAAGCAAAGCACCCCAGAAAGATGTTTATTTATGTTGAATTGACTACACCAAGGCACTAGGCTGTGTAGGTCATAATAAGCTGTGGGTAGCATTGAGAATATTGAGAATTCCAGAACACTTTTGTGTGCTAAAATTTTATTGTGCAGTTTTTATTGTACTAATAGGCAGAAAAATTATTGCATGGTGCTCATGAAGAACATAGAAAGTATCACAGATTGCTGAAAGAATCCGCACACACACACCAAAAAAAAAAAAAAACTGTCTCTGAAGAGGTGTAGCCAGAATGCAAGCAACTTGAAAGCAAGTTGGCAAGACTTCATCTCACATATTGTAGACATGTTATCAGAAGAGACCAGTCCCTGGGAAAGGACATCATGTTTGGTAAAGTGGAAGGGCAGTGAAGAAGACCATCATTGAGATGGACTGACACAGTGGTTGCAATTATGGGCACAAACATTACCATAATTATGCAGATGGAGCAGGTCAAGGAAATGAGTCCTTCTGTTTAGATATGGTCACCAAGAACCAGAACCGTTGAGATAGCGACTAACATCCAAGAGCCTCATACTAACAGTCTCAACTAACAGTCTCACACCAGTGGACGGAGGTAAGGAAGGACTGCCTCAAAACCCCCAAACCAAACCCACTGCATTGAGTACCTTCCTGCTTGTAGAGACATGTAGAACTGCTGAGACTTGGGGTCTGTAGGGAAGCAAACAGCTCATCATTCTGGTGAATTTTAACTCTATAGACCTTTCAGTTGGCAGTTCAATGCCTAACCCACAGTGTCACCAAAATCTTGAAAGACCCATGAAGGGAATACATTCAGGATTGAGCAAATCCATTGCATGCCAGGCAAATCATCATTCAAATACAGTTACAAAAGAATACATACAAAACTGTTCTAGACACCATTCATTTGGGATATAACCATGACCATGTCTTCCAATGTAGTCCATATAGAGGCAAAGGGGAAATTTTCAAAGAAATATGTGATCATCTTTTTCTCCAGGGTAACTGATTTTGAATTTTACTGTCTATTCAGAATCTTTCACAAGCATATATGTCATTCTGACATTTAGGACTGAACAATCTTTTATTAGAAGTACTACATTTTGAATATGAGTGAATTTTTTTTAATAAATCATTTTATCGGGGGCTCATACAACACTTATCACAATCCATACACACACATTGTGTCAAGCACATTTGTACACCTGCTGCCATCATCATTCTCCAAACATGTGCTTTCTCCTTGAGCCCTTGATCTTAGCTCCTCATTAAAGTACACCTCTTTGCTATACTTCTTTGTCCATAAATGTATACTTTAGATGTTGGAAGCCTTTATACATTTTATTCTAAAAGTACTATATTTTAATCTTGACAAACTAAGGGCTGCATTGTGAGAGGGGAAGTAGAACTGAATTTTGCTGCTGTTGTTTAAAGGTTTTTACTTTCTTGGAGAGTATCTAATCTTTTTTAAGGAGCGTATTTGAGGTAATTTTTCTTCAGCAAAAAGCGTTCAAATATATTAGAATTGAACATCTATAGTTGAGGATTATTTCAGTGTTGCATATTTTCATATTCTAATTAAACATAAGATCACTTGGCATTCCTTTTATAAAAATATTCCCAGTTAATGCATATATATTTAACCAAAATTATTTTCTTACCTAGTGAAACTAATCAAATAGGCACAAATTTGTCGGTCACTTAGATTTAGAACCTACATTCAAGATCTTAGAATTTGGCAAAGTCATTAATTTCGGTGATAATTTGTTTATCTAACTATCCAAAATGTGAATCTGGTCAAATGTAATTTAAACTAGCTATTTTTAAACTAGCTATTTTTAAAATTAAATTTTAATTAGCTTCCCTTTACTGATACTGTAAAGGCATACTGCCACTTGCAAGATGAAGTCCAAAATCCTTGGCTTTGCATCCAGGTCATGCTACACACACGTCACAACTATAGTTACATTTCTTGCCATCTCATAACTCATGTTCATTAGTAAAACTGAACTCTGACAATCCTCAAGCCCACCTTGTAACTTCATGTCACTGTTCACAGCATTTAAACAATCAGGAAGCATCTTTCCAAAGAGAAATTCTCTACTTTTTTAATGATTAGTGCAACAGTGTTCTCCTCTGAGATATCTTGTTTGGTATGCTCCAGAATTTTGACCCCCAAGTTCCAGCGATATTTGCTATGCATGTGTATCACAAAACTTGTCATTAATACTTTTTATTAGCTGCTAAAATTTATACTATCCCACTGACTATGAAAAATCCTGACCAAAATTAAGCACCAAGCCAGGCAAAGAACGAGGTTTTGTCAGTAACTGGCTTTACAAAATTGCTGTAAGTAAATACTGAAGAATCCCTGGAAAATAAAAACCTGCCACAATGTGAAGGTATCAAATCTTGCATGATTTTCCAACCAGTACATTTAACACTGATCCTGCAGAATGTTTTAAATTAATACGACTGGACTTTTTCAATGACATGCTTTATTAGATGGAGGGGGAGTGTTATATCTTACATCAATCACTTTAAACCACTAATCAAACCCTCAATAGTTTACCCTTCACTCCCTGCTTGATTTCCTTTCTTTCGGATTCTCCCTTCCATTTCAACCAAGTTAACACCCATCAGTAGTGGAGGGCATTGCTCTTTTGTTCCTCCCATGCCCTCCACACCCTCTTTGGTAATCTTGAAAGTTCCTTTGATGTGAAAGTTTTTACCTCTCCCCCTTTTTATAACAGTGGTCACCAATAATATTTATATCTTTGTGATTAGCTAATTTCACTTCACATAATGTTCTTCAGGCCCATCCATATCATGAGGCACTTCATAATTTCATCATTTTTTGGTGTTGCATAATATTCCATTGTATGTATGTACCAAAGTTTCCTTATCTGTTCAACTGATGGGCATTTAAGTTGCCTCCATCTTGTTGCTATTGCAATCAGTGCTGTAATAAGCATGAGTGTGCATGCCTGTTTGTGTAACTTCTGATCTTAATTCTTGAGGTTATTTATCCACCACAGGGATTGCTGGATTATGTGGAATTTCTATTCCCAGTTGTTTGAGGAAGCACCATATAACTTTCCACAGTGATTACATATATTTACAGTCTGGCAGGCAAGATATGGGGGTTCCAATCTCTCTGTAGCTCTTTAGCATTTTTTAAAATCCTGTTGCTTTGCTTTTTTTAAACTGGACTTCCATTGTCGAAGTAAGGTAGTATCTCAATCCTGCCTTTGTCTGCATCTCTTGAAATACTAACAGTTGTAAGCATCTCTGCATGTTTGTTAATCACTCGGATGTCATCATTGGAGAGCTGCCTGGTCATCTTCACTTCTGAGCACTTTGAAAAATAATATGGTCATAAGAAAGATGCTTGTGCTCACTAATTACACTTTATTTTTGCTACTCTTACAGATGAAAACCACATATACTTCAGACTTACTAAGACATTTGGCAACTCTTTAGAAGTATTGTTAACAAGAAGTGCATACATGGCCAAGATAATGGCACTATGCTGTAATTGTATATGGTGCCCTATTTGGATGGATTCATGGAGAAACTTCACCAGGTAAAAGAATTGTTCCACTGTTATTTTGTCCTGGGTAGTTAAATAAGCATTTTATCAGATACGTGACAAAAGACTGAGACCACTGTCTTAAAGAGTTAGTTATTTAATATGACCTTTCTTTACATTGTCTGAAAGAGCCTCCTGGGTTATGCATGGGGCTGCTCGCCACAAGTTACCACTGGATGGTTTCAAATGGCTGTCTTGGAGGTTAGCAGCACAACATACCACCAGTGCTTTTCTTTAGAACTACATCATTAAAATTTTAGACTATACTCATGATAATAAACACATTTATCAAAATGTACTTTCTCATTTCTATAATTAAATTGTTGTCTATTGCAGTCAGTGTACCTTGAACAAACATTAGTTGGACAAGCAAACACCATCAGGAAGTAAGGAGAAGTTCTGGATCAAGGATTCTTTAGTGGATAGATGTGTCCATGCCAGAACAAAACCTGAAGGACCAAGTGAGAAGTAGAAAAGGAAAACAAAGGATAGTCCTCCTCAAACAGTCACACCAAGTAAGACTTGGGCCTGAATTCTTCTCCAGGAAGAGTTCCTAGAATGGAGAAATGGAGAACTGGGAGTTAGAGCTGACTGCCAAATGGTCTCCCAGAAGCTCAAGACTTCTGACACTTCTCTCAGCCCATGTGGCCACGGCCAGTCTTAAATAGACTTACCCCAGGAAGAGCAAAGGAAGCAATGTACATGGACCAGGGCGTTCTCAAGTCTCCCTGAAAAGCAGGCAAAGAGGTCTTCTTCAGGACCAGTGGGAACGATAACCGACTTCCCTAAGATTACTGATGTTGACTACCAGTAGTTAACTTCAACAGGAACTCAATTCATCCTTGGCCTTCTTTAACAGAGATTACAGCAGAGGTGCACTAGAGGGAAGCATTATAATAGTAGGTGGGGTGGGGGGTTACACACTGAGCTGAGATCTGCAAGGTCAACAGTTGGACACCAGTTGCTCTGCAGAAGAATGATAGGCTTTCTCCTTCCATGAAGAGTTAGTCTGGGAAACTCACCGTGGCTGTGCTTCGTTGTCCTACAGGGTGGCTATGGGTAGGCTTTGACTAGAGGATAGTGAGTTTAGTTTGGGATTACTGGAACAGTGGAATAATTACTTGCCTCTGGGTCTCTTTCTGAAGCTTTTCATCTATTAACACTCTGTGGCATCCTAACACATTTCTACCTCTGCCTTACTATAGTTGATCCAGTTTTCACTGTCTTATGTGACACTGCCTCCATCTGAACCGAGTCTGTACTGTTGCCCCTGGGCCAGCTGCTGTGTAATCTGCTAAAAATGGCTGCCCTGCCACCAACAGGGATGGGCCTATAATGCCCGTCACACTGACCTCTGAACTTCTACCATGTCTAGAGCAACTGATGAGCACTATTTTTCCTCCATACAGTCTATTTTACCAGCAAAAAACTATGGTCCCAGAAGACTGAATCCCTTTTTGACACTGAAGAAACCAAACAATGCCTATGTTAACATGACAAAAAATTCAGAATGTTGCTGTCATTATAAATTTGCTTCAAGATAAGTGACAGCCAAGAGAAAGGAGATAAAACACATTTGCCATTTAAAAGAGTACAGAGCTTTTGTCACAGAAGCAAGATACATAGGATACATACAATGACATAAATTAGAAAGAATTCACATATGTTAAAAATTTCCACAAGGCCTTGTTTCACAGATGAATTCTATGATGAATGAATCATCATTCATATACCATTAATTACTGATCAAGGACAGAATTGACAAGAAAAAATGTAATTTTTCCTCAATAGGATCTCTTTGAAAGAACTTCAATAATTTGTGGAATTAAATAGAAACAGAAATAATTGCCTCAGGAAAATCTGAAGAAGATTAGATTGGTCTTAAGATAGAGGGTTAAGACTTGGGAGTTGCTTTTCAAGCCTAATCTCTGAATCTGTTGAAGATTGTTTATGAATAGGACTAACTAGTTACTAACTAGACATTGGAATGCATCTCAAGAAATTAAAGACTTCTTTTAGCTGACTGAGTTTACTGTGAATTGAAGTATCATTCCACTGCAATTCCAAAGGATTCCTCACACCTGGGCAGTCACCCAAATGCTATTTAAATTCATGTCTCATGTTAAATAAGTTATATGCTATGCATAATAAAATCTAGGAACCCACCAAATAATTTTACTTCATAAACATATCTAACAAGTAAAAGAAGGAATTTCTGTTTCTTTTTTTATGACCTAAAATTTCCAGTCAATGTCTCAAGCAAGCTACTTCAACAAATACAAAAGATGACTTGGAAGAATGAAACGCTCATTAATACTTATATCAGAGTAAATTTTTCCTTCACTAGTAGTGATATTCAGCTCTTTTGCCAGCCAAAATCCATTCATTTTGGACATATTATTCCAAATTATTAGGAAATAAATTAGGAAATATTATTCTCCTGTATTTCTTTCAACATACATCAAACAAAATATGAGTTTTCTATAAAGCGAGTAAGCATGGATGGTGTAATACACAAGAGCAACAGTAGAATTCCTCACAGTGTACCATTGGTATCCATAGTTGTATATCAAACTCAACCCGGCCTAATAATTTTTTCTTTCCAATGCAGCATATCGGAAATTTTCTAAAAACAATGATAGTACATTTTTTGGGGGAAATGGCAGTGTTTAAAAGTCAATGATAAACAGATGAGTCTCTTAATTTTATCTTGTGGAATCTGGCACTTTCTGTAAGAGATGAGTTAAGGGTAAAAATATTTCTACCCCAGGATTATTTCTCATAACAGCTCCAACAGGTAATTTCTGCTATTACCCTGGAGTCCCTAAATAGCCCCAATGGCACCCTCAGTCTAGGCCAAAAGACAGGGGGTCTGAGCTCACAGGAGATGCCTCAGAAGAAATTCCTGATTATCTTCTTCTGAAGCTCTAGCCAATAGAACCCTCTGGAGCTCTGATTTGCACACGAGGGAAGGAGTGGGAAAAGCATCCCTCCAATGGCACAGATGACTTACTTGTTCCATGGAGAACCAACCAATTCACTCAAGCTACATACAGAGAGTTCTGAGGGCTGAAGCCTAAACCCTGTGGGATAGGATTGGGCTATTGGTGTATGTGTGTATGTCAGGGAGGGGGGGTGGTGGGAAGCAGAGGGGTTGTACTGGATTGTATGATAATGTGGGGGATTAGGTTCCAATAGAACTGTTTGTTAAAAAAAAAAAAAGAACCACGGGCTTGGCAGTTCAAACCCAGCAGCAGCTCTCAGGAGCAAGGCTGGGTAGCTCCCATGCCCACCAGAGGGCAGTGATGCCCACCGCCAAAAAAACAAAAAACAAAAACAAAAACAAGGAACCCCAAACCATATACATATATATATATTTATAAACACATATATACACATACCATATATATGTATATATTTTTCTATCATTGATACATTAAAAGTATTGCACACACTGACACAGTCTGGTAACCCTATGCTAAGTCTCCATTGTGATGGCTATGTGATACAGTAGTAATAGTTCTAGTGATGAAAGGAAAATATAGGCCCTGAGAAGGTAAGGCCGCTGTTCTTGTGGAAAAACACACAGTGTGAGTCATATCCAGTTGCGGAATCCTCCATAGAAATCAGTCTCTTCTCACAAATACCATACAAGAATAGAACGCTTTCACACAGAAGGCAAGTCCCAGGAAAATTTGAGGAATCTTCTTACTTTGTGAAAAAATATTTTAAATTAAGTTCTCTGGCATTTTCTAAAATTTGAGGCTATGATAAATGGTTAATGTTCTTAGCTACTAAGTGAAAGGTCAGAGTTTTATGCCCACCCATAGGCCTACTGATAGGCTTTGGAAAAGAGTGCCTTAAAAGTCCTGTGAAGTTCTGCTGTAATGTACAGGTGATCACCCTTCATTGGAATTGACGGGACAGAAACTGAGGAAAGTCTTTCTGGACCAATTCATATGAAAGAACACGGAGCACCACCACCACCACCACCACCACAATCACCATCAACATCAGGACGTATCTCATCCTTCACACATTTATCTTCATTGGATACATATTATCTTCTCTTACGGTTAATGTGCATTGCCCATCAAGACTATCTGCTGACACAAAAGCAGAAATATTAATGGTTTTGTATGATAGTAGTGCAGTGGTGTTCAGCATTTGTTAGGTACTCAAAATGTTTTATAAAAATAATCTCTAAGAATATCAAAGTGAAAAAACAAATAAAAAGAAAATCAAAGTAATTCATGTTCTATTTAATAAAGGAAGTATTTTAAAATGGATACATCTGCAGATGCTTTTAGTAAAGGAATATTCAGTACAGTCAATTTCATTTGAAATTAATCAAAACATGGCCTACTACAATTTTTCCTAGCCCAGTGTATGCTATTATTAGATGTAAATTATTATGACATGTAAATTATTATTAGAAAAAAATGACCTGATATGTGCCCATCACAAAAATCATTCTTTCGTCATATCCAAATGCACAGAGTATGCTTAATCATATAGTTAATTTAATCATATAATCGATTTAGTCACACAAATTGCGCAGAAATAAAGAATTTGAAGCCTCGCTTCCATTGAGTCGGTGCTGACTCCTTTCCCCTTTAGAACAGGGTAGAACTGCCTCCGTGGGGTTCTGAGACCATAGCTCTTTACGGAAGCAGAACACTGGCCCTTCCTCCCCCAAAGAGGTTGGTGCTTTGGAACTGTTCACCTTATAGTTAGCAACCCCACTTGCACCCACTACTCCAGCAGGACTCCAAATTGCACATATGTCCATTGTACAAACTATATAATAAATGTTTTATTTACAGATTTATAGACAAGTAGTTTTATATGTATATACATATATAAATTTTCTCTGCTCTTATTCTATTTGGTCATGTATCTATACAGAATGATCGTGGGGGATGAGGAGAGCACATGCTTCTCTATTCAAATCCAAATATCGAGAACCCAGAAATCTCTTTGAAACACACCTGAGGTACATCTAGCCTTACAAAGTAGAAATTCATTAATATTTTTTTCCAAAGTAATTTCTTCCTCTCAGAATTTTGTACTCATTAGCACTGCTTCCTTATGTCAAATCATTGCTGGAAACTTCACAAAATGTGCTTAATATAGGCTTTCCTGTAACTCAACTTGCAGTTGAAATTCTTGGGGTTTTGTTAGCTCTTGTCAAATACATTGCAATTCCAGAATGTAATTTCAGCAGACACATATAATCGCTACCCTCTTCCAGACTTTGAGCAAAGGTCAGCATATATAGCAGATTGTCTCTCAAAATTATAATCTTCACATCAGAAACCTGGGATCTGTGTCTTTAGATGAAAGTTCTGACATTGATAAATCCCCCAAAGACTTGCTAAATGACACTGGACTTTTGAGTTTGGCAGTCACATCAACTCAAGTGTTATTAAATGCAGAATTTAAGGAATGAAACAACTCATAGGTTCTAGATTATAGATAAGTGTCCCCTTGACCATTATTTTAAAATTTAGAAGTGTTGGGAAATAATTTATTCTCCAATTAAAACTAAACAAAACAAAAGCCCTATGAGAAAATGGAATGGAAAAACCCTTTATATTTGTCTAAGTAATTTGATTACTTTGGAAATTATGTTGTGAAAAAGTAAGTAATAAAACAATTAAAGGTACAGCTGTTCTAGCCATACAGTTCTTAGATTGAATTCATATGAGCTGGATCAGAAAATAAAAAAATTCTGTCAAGCAAGTCCCTAGCTTCCTTCGATACCCTTTGATGTTGTCTCCCCTCACCCCCACCCCATGTGTGTTAATTGGCTCAGTTCTTCATTTTTCTTCCCATCCAATTCAAAGCCATTCTCTCTGATTTTGCCCCATATAAAAATTGAAAATACTGCTGCTGCTTCTTTTCCCCTTCATTTTTTGGGGGAAAATCTAAGAAAATTCTTCTTGATCTAATTTCTTCCCAATATAGCTATCTAAAATAACCTCCTCCATTTCTTGTTCCTCAATAGCAATTCCAACACCATGATTTGGCATTGTGCACTGAGTTTATTTCAGTGCTCCTTCTGGTTTCCAAGTTAGAAGTTAAAAGAAGACATGTCAGGGAAGATTTGAAACAATAAAAAAGCTTCCCTTTCCGAGACCTAACTCACTTGTACATTCATTCAGTTAATGGAGATTCTGCATATTAGATGCAACACTTGGCAATGTGGGACATAGAAATTTATAGAACATATGGTCTCTCCACTTCACAGCATTAATCATTTTGAAGATAAAAATATACTTCAAAAAAACCCCAAACTCACAGCCATCAAGTCAATTCAGAGTTTTGGTGACACCATAGGTCAGAGGAGAGCTGTTCCTGTCGGTTTAATGTCAGAAAGCCTCTTGAATGCTGTGCAATTTTACACAAGTGATACAAAATAATTTTAACCCTCTCATAATGCATGAAGCATATCTCCACCAATATTTTGAACCTCTCAGGTTCCTTGGGAAGCTCTCCATCCTATTGCAGTATTTGCTACTGTCTGGAAGGTATCTATATAACTGTGAATCTGAAGAAACAAGTTCCACCCTTCCACAAGAACCTCCTTGTGCAATATGTGCCCCAATATAATCACATCAAAATCCATATTACATCGGACTTTTCTCCTGGATTTCTGAATGCTGCAAACTTGCAAAAGCAAATGATATCAAAAAGAGAAAATCACAACAAAATAATTCATGTGAAAGTGCTATGGTGCTAAAAACAATTTCTCCTAATAGAATGGCTAGTTCAACATTCAAGAAGAGACAGAGAACAGAGATATATATGATTCTTTCTGAATCATATCAGAGAGAAGATGGGAAATTTCCTATTTAAATGTCAAAAAAAATCAACCATGATTCTGGCAGAATAAAAGTAATGGACAAGTGCAAAGTAAAAAAGCAAAACCCCAGAAAAATAGGTTGGAATGTAGTATAAAATAATGGTGTTCAAGTGCGCTCACAAATCCCAAAAGATTTTCAAAACTAAATACCATTTCATATATTTTAAGTTAGCCACTGAAGTATTCATTTTATCTTGAAATTTTTTCAAAGTACATTATTTCAAGAAATCATATGGTTGATTTATTAAGTTTTTTACATCAATCTTTTACATGTAGCCAATAGAATCTGGATATTACTCTGAAAACTATTACCCATTTCTTAAAGCATTATATTGGGTTTAGGTGGTAATTTAAAAAGCAGATTCTTTTCATATTCAGCAATTTACACACAAGTATTCTGTGACCTTAGGTGATAGCCCCCCATTGCATTAGGACTGTGCCCATTTCCACTCGGCCTCCTTAATTTTCATCCTACCAGAGTTCCTTGCTTCTCCTTTTCTTTTCATCTGCACATTTGACTGAATTCAGGCAATTATATCTCATTCAGTGAATTGATCTATGTGTACCTTTACACCTGCAATCACATCCACAGCCATACCATTTACATATCAAGATACAGATGTTGTCATTTTCAGATGCTGTTAAATTGGTACTGACTCATAATGTTCCTATGCAGGCTGTACAAAACACTGTCCCATCCTGTACCATTCCCACAATTGTTATGTTCAAGTTCATCCTGGCCGCCAGTCAATTCATCTTAACAATGGTTGTGTTAGTCCGGGTAGACTAGAGGAACAAATTCAAGGACATGTATATAGATATAAGGAAAGGGTTTATATACAAAAAGAATGGGACATGCAGAAAGCATCCCAACCCAGTCCAGTCCAGTCATAATTCCAATATTAACCCATATGCCCGAAATCAGTCTATAAAGTCTTCTTCCAACTCACAAAGTCACAGGTCAGTGGGTGCAGAATCCCAGTGCTGGCAGGGCACCTCGCCTCCAGGGTTCAGGGTCCAGGGTCCGTCAACAGCAGAAGCAACTCATCGCTGACAGAGGTCTCCATCTGGCCGCCCCAGCTTCAGAGGTCTGGCTCCATCAGGGCAAAGCTGTGTGGTCTCTCCGCTGGCTCCTCCAGCTTCTTGAACGCTGCCAGTTTGTCTTGTTGGTGATTATTCGTCTCTGAAACTAACTCCCAACAACTGGGGAAGATAGCTTCTCATCTTCACAAGGGAAATATCGCGAGATTTCCCAGGAGTCTCAGGTGAAAGCCATGCCCACATAGAGGTCTCATTGGCTACTCAATGGCTGTCTCCAGATTAATAGTCTAGACTCCACCCCTACATTTCAATCATAAGTTAACATAAGCACATGACTGCCACAATGGTCTTAGTATTTTTCACTACCCCTCTACTTAACCAAGTATGATGTCATTTTCTGGGTACTTGTTTTCTTGAGAATCTGTCCAAAGTACTTGAACAACCCCTCCCTATCTATGTTTTTTAGGAGCGTTCCAGCTGTATTTCTTCCAAGACAGATCTGTTGGCTCTTTTTGCAGTTCGTGGTACTTTCAATAGTCTTCTCCAGCCTCATAATTCAAACACATTTATTCTTCTTCCATCTTCCTTATTCCATATCCTACACTTGATCTTAGCCAAAAGGCCATATCCTACATTAAGTGTGTATGAAACAA
Organism: Nesogale talazaci; assembly: GCA_004026705.1. Taxonomy (NCBI): domain Eukaryota; kingdom Metazoa; phylum Chordata; class Mammalia; order Afrosoricida; family Tenrecidae; genus Nesogale; species Nesogale talazaci. The sequence goes on along the minus strand of PVJH01021531.1, from coordinate 3,651 downwards.
CTGAAAATACGATGGTTTGGGTTAGGCCCACTTTGGTGCTCAAAGTAACCTCCTTTCTTTTCACAACTCAAAAGAGGTCTTGGGCAGCAAATTTAACCATTGAAATATGTTTTTTATTATCTCAGGTCCAGGAGCATTGATTGTGGATTGAAGCATGGTGAAATCCTTGACAATTTCAACCTTTACTCCATTTACCATGATGCTACCTATAGATAAAGTCATAAGAATTTGAGTTTGGATTGAGTTGTAATCCATACTGTCTCCTGAAATCCTAGCTCTTCATCAACAAGTCCCTCAAATCCTCCTCATTTTCAGCAAGCAAGGTTGTGTCTTCTGAATGCGGAAGGTTGTTAATAAGCTTCCAACCTTAAAGCCAAATTCTTCTTCATATAGCATACAGTCCAACTTCTCTGAATATCTTTTCCACATACAGATTGAATAAGTATGACAACAAGACACAACTGTTGCACACCTTTCTAGATTTTAAACCAGGCAGTTTTCACTTGTTCTCTTTGCACATCTGTCTTTTGATTCAAGTACAGGTTCCTCATGAACACAATGAAGTGCTATGGAATCATTATTATTCTCAAGGCTCCTTAGTTTGTTATGAACCTCACAATCAAATGCCTTTGCATAGTCAATGAAACACAAGGAAACCTCTATCTTGTATTCTCTTCTTTCAATTCAAAATCCATTGTCCATCAGCAATGATATTTCTTGTTCTGTGTCATCTTCTGAATCCTGCCTGAATTTTTGGCTGCAACCATTGTTGAATGATCTTCAATGTAATTGTACTTTCCTGAAATATTAATGATATTATTTGATAGCTTGTGCATTCTGTTTGAATATTTTTTCTTTGAATGGAGCAAAAATACTGATGCATCTCTTCCAGTCAGTTGACCAGGCAGCTGTCTTCCTAATTTCTTGGCATAGACGAGTGAATGCGTTTTTGCTTCATCACCTTGTTGAAACCTTCTAGGGAGTGTTCCATCAATTCCTGAAGCCTTGTTTTGGGATAACGTTTTCAGTGTAGCTTGTACTTCTTCTTTCAGTACCATTGGTTTTTGGTCCCAAGCTATCTCTTGAAATGGTTGAAGTTGACTAGATCTTTTTGAGATAGTGACTGTGTACACTTTCCATCTTTTTGGTGGGGGGGGGGAATCACTGCCCTCTGGTGGGAGTGAGAGGCCCAATCTTGGTCCTGGGGAGCTGCTGCTGGATTTGAACTGCCAAGTCAGTGGGGCGCAGTCCTGCACTCAACCACTTTGCCACCGGGGCTCAGCCCGCTTTCATCTTCTTTTGATGCTTCCTATATCATTCACTATTTTTCCTATAGAAATGTTCAATGTTTCAACTTGAGGCTTGAATTTTTTTCTTGAGCCTTTTCATCTTCAGATATGCTGAGTGTGTTCTTTTTTCTTTTCCTTTCTTTAATGTTTTACCTAGCATTGTTGAGTTGCTCTTTAAATTTTTCATTAAAAAATTTTATCACAAAATTTTTTAACAGTTTTATTAGCACATATTTCACATATCCTACAGTTCAGTAGTTCAATCATATCAGGAAGAGTTACACAACCATTATCACAATTAATTGCTCTTTTACATTTTCTATTTAGCTCATTTAATCCCTAATTCCATATATGTGCTTTAGACACTGTAAAATTAGGAGCAAGTTTCAGAGTTTCCTCTGACATATACTCTACATCTTCTTCCCTGTATTTTTAATGATCTTTTTCTTTCTTCATATATGATGCCATTGTTTTGTCATCCAAGAGTTTAACACATCTTCTGTCACTAGTATTCAATGTGTTATACCTTTTCTTGGGATGTTCTGTAAGCTCCGGTGAGATATCCTCAACATGATACATTGGCTCTCTTTTGACTTGTTTTAATTTTCTCCCCCTTCAACCTGAACATACACATTAGCAACTGATGGCCTATTCCACAGTAGGCCCCAGTCTGACTTTGGCTGTTAATGTTGAGCTTCTGAGTCATCTCTCCCCACAGATAGAGTCACAGAGAGAGTCGATTAGACTTCCATGTCTTCCATGTGGAAAAGTCCATGTGGATAGGCACTGTGTTTTGCTCAAAAGTTATTCTTGATGAAATCATTGAGCTTGTAAGATTCCATTATGGACTTTCCAGCTCAATTTCTGTCACCAATGCCATTTTTTCCCAATACTGTACATTCTCCTTTCTTTCCAAATTTGTACCCCAATGTTGTACCAATAATAGCCAATCATTATTCATTTATTACATGTTTGATTACATGTTTGATCAAGTTCAGACTGAAGACATTCCTACACAATCCTTCAGTTTCTTCACCACTTACTTTAGTGATGCCTACATATGTCATCAAATTGATCCTTATTTTTCACTTTTATAAATTCAGTACTGGACAAATTAGTTCATGAAATAAGGGATTGGATGTGGTAAGGCTATTTTCATAGTAATGTCACTAAATATTTTAATTTAGTTTTTTTCCTTTATGTCAAATTTCACATGGTGATCTATCATTAAAAACTATTTTTAATGTTCTACTAGTTGATAACAAGATTAGCTTTTCCTTAAGTTTTATTGAAAGTAAGAAAAGGAAATCACCTGGTTTTTTAAAAGATGGGAAATATTTAATCATACAAAGAAGTCCTGGGACCACTGCAAGAAAAATTGTGGAGTAGGAATCAAAGGTTATATCCACTTGTAAATCATATCTCCTTCATGTGCTTCCTTCATGGAAATGAAAAATAATGTCACGGCAGTAAAGTAGCAGTAGCAACACAAACATGTACAAATATAATGGATTATAATGTGCAAACTAAATGCTTAAACACATGAAGATTACATAATATATTTTAAAAACTTTCATTATCATTCTATATAAAAAGATATGCTTGTCAATAGCTTATATTTAGGCCACTGCTTTCTAGAAAACTATAAATCACACAATACATGTTTTCTTCTTATAGAAAGGTGACATGGAATGTACAAGCAAGAGATATTTTTAAAATCTATTCTTTATTTCAGGACTACCAAGAAAATTGAAATGAAAAGCAAACTAGTCACATAATTCAGTTGATTCAAATAAATTCTAAGATGTGCTGCAAACTTAGAGTCTGTCACACTCTCTTTTTTCCTTTACCTTCATACCAGTTTTTCTCCCACTTGCTATCACAATTATTATTATATTATATGATAAAGAATTGAAATGTATTATCTTTACTAAATCACTTTTTACAATATTTTAAAAAACATAGATCACTGGTAACATTAAATGAAAGCATATAGAAAAATAGTATTTCCAGGAAGTAAACACAAAATATATGAAAGGAGAATAGAGCCTGCTGAGGAATGCATTAGTATGAAAACTAGTTTTCATTTCTTTTAGGATAATGTGCTAACCTTCTTCTATAAAAGCTTGCTGCTCCCTCAATGTAAGAACACTTTGTTTTATGAATCTGGTATTCCTCGAGGCTCACTGGTCCAACATGATCACTGTAGTAAAATGGGTGCATAAGCAAATGTGGTGCAGAAAGACGATGGTGCTCAGTCATCAAATGATATATCGTCTGGAGTCTTAAAAGCCTAAAGATAAACAATAGATCATTCACTTGAGAAGAGACCACACTCACACATAAGAAGCACAATAGCCAG
>PVJH01021530.1:25209-38497 GCA_004026705.1 Nesogale talazaci | reverse complement strand
GGGAGATTGCTAAAGAGAGAGGGAGATAGCAGCAGGAAGAGCACCTTCTGAAGTCGAGAATAACAACCTCCCCTGAAAATAAAAACAAGTTTCTGCAACGGAGAGAGAATGAGGACATCAATTCTCTTTAACCAGCAGCCGAACGAACATTTTAATATTAATGCCTAGACCTTCCCTGGCAATTTTAATTCACATTTACACTTTTCCTATAGAAAATAAAAGGGAAGGCAGGGGGCGCCGAAAGTGAAAAATACCCGAAATGCCATCATTTAAATGGAAGTGAGTCCTTTTCAAAACACCGTGTCCTACAGAATCACCGCCTCGAGAGGTGTTTTGTCAGTTCCGCGCGCCACTCAAGCCCCCATTGAAAGCTATAAAAAGCACCTGCCGTCTTTAGCGAACTCCAGATTCATTTTTCTCCCGGGTTGGGTTCTAACGTGGGCCCTCTGCCGCAGAAACAGAGCTGGGGGCAACCGCTGAGGAACTGCTCAGGCCTGTGACAGGTGAACTCATTCTATTACCTTTCAAAACCACGCACAGTGATGAGGACAAGAGGTTCTTGGCCGGGCTTCAGCAACCCAAACCCTGCTTTGTCAGACCTGGCTGGCAGAGGGGGGAGAATACCGAGGCGGAAATGGCCAAACTCACCAGTCCAAATGCGATCTCTCTTCCAGCAAACTCACCCCATTTGGGCAGCGGCGTTTGCCAGCTGTGCTTTGTACGGGTTTGGGGGTCCATGGCTTCCCCAAGTGGACTCTCGGTCAGCCACCTTCCAGGATGGGGTTCTTCGTGATCTCCCTCGGGGAGGCCTCCGCTCTTGCTTCAGCACTCAGCCTCTTTCCTCCCAATTCAAACGTTCCTGGTCTTCTGAATATTTCACCTGTTCCCTCATGGCTTATCCTTTCAAGGAGGGGATCTTGTGGTTTGAAGCTAAGCGAAGGGCCTCGTCAGGCCAAAGACAGGGCCTCCCGTTTCTCTGTGTAAAGAACCGGTGGTCAATGCTCAAAGGGTTCACACACGCTGCCGCTGCTGACCAACATTAACTGGCTGGAGATCCCTTAAAGGTGCCAGGAAAAAAAGCCTGCCAATCGACTGGTGAACGTTTAGCCAAGGAAAACCCTGTGGAGCATAGCTCTATGCTGACCCGGCTGAGGTTGCCAGGAAGCAGAGTCAACCTGATGAAAAAGGGGTTTCGGGGGCAGGAGGATTTGGGGGCCATCCCCATGGACTCCGCAGACAGGACATAAGGCTCATGAGTTCCAAGTGTGGTCAGAAAAGAGCAGGACACAGTGCCGGAGACCCATGGCACTAGAACGATGGCATTCCAGGTGTCACAAGCCCAAACTGAGGTCAATTGCCAAGGTTTTCCCAAGCCCTTGACAGTGCTTAATTCCCAGAACCTTGACACTACCCTGTGAGAAGCATAAGTGGGTAAGGCCAAGGATATTGTTACAAAATCATAGGAAGCTTTACAAAGCAAATATATCAAAATGTGACGCTCTTGTTTCTCATCAAATCCTCTGTCTAAGACTAGGGTTTCCATCTCTCAAACTCTTCCCTCAAAGGAGCCCTGGGGTGGTAAGGGGATAAATGCTGGGCTTCAAACCAAAAGGTCCATGGTTCAAATCCACTGGTAGCTCCACAGGCAGCAAATGAAGCTGGTGGTTCCTATAAAGATTTATGGCCTCCAACGCCCTTTGCGAAAGTTACTCTCTATCCTATGGAACTGTAGCCCTCCAAAGAACAATTCTACATGCTTTGGCTTATACCACATCAAAACGGCAGCTCTGATATCCTCCAGGACTAAAACTATATTCCTCTTCAGTATTGTCTGAGTGTGGGGAACAACTACAAACAATTCTGAAGCAGCAAGATCGGAGATGTAGAGTGGCGGATAAATTTTCTCACAGGACAGTCTTTGCTCCCCTTGAAGAATAAACCGGTGTGTTGTCCTGCGGTGGGAGGAAAAGTATTTCTCAGTGCCATTTCATGGCTTTTTATTCATCCATGCAAGTGTTCGTTTTCTTCATAATGAGTCCTCATGACCATCCTCTGCCAGTCAAGAAAATCAATCAAGATTGGCCCTTTGGAGTCTCGTGAAACAGTTGTCATACCCTTCTGAGCTGACCTCTGTCTGGAATTCCAAGGGCCAAACAGATCCCCTGTGTGGCCTTTGTTGTGGAGGCCCCCTACTGAGCCTAAGAAGGAGGCCTGGGGCTGTAGTAGTCATGCGCTGAGTTGTGATTCACATGCTCAGCAGTTCAAAACCACCAGAAGAAAGACTCCGTGGGAGGAAGACTGGACAGTTAGGGTCTCAGAAACCCACAGGGGCTCCCTTTGGGTCAGCACTGACTCAGTGGCAGGGAGGTCAGTAATGACGTCAAGACGCGTGTACTGAGACGCTGTGCAGTCGTCACAGTGACACGTGTAGAGGGGGCTTGTTTGGAACGAAGCCGTGCACATATGAATTGGAACCGGCATAACAGGACTGTCCAGCATGGGAACTCTGATCCCAGAAAAGGAATCGTGCTACACCGCTGAGCTTGTGATCTAACATTCCATCAGCCTAAATTTAGCCGAATGAGTGACAGAGGGAACAGAGACACAAAGGAGAGGCGGGATTGAGAACGCGTGGGAAGGAGGCTGTGACCTTAGCTCGGCGAGCAGAGAACAGAGTGTGAGTGAGACCCAGGCCTGCCGCTGATAGTGCAGGTGTGCTTACATAACCCGTGGTGCCTTTGAACAAGATTTCCCTCCAGGCCTTTGTGGATGCCTGGGTGTTAGCCCTCAGCAAGAACACTACGGGTCACCTGGCAGCCCCCACGTGAGCAGGGCGCCTCCTGAGCAGTGACTCCCCTTCCAGGAAAGACGCTAGAATGCACACCCCCAAACAGCAGGGCAGATCCCTGCAGCAACTGCAATCCATGCACCAAGATTCACACACACACACACACACACACGTCCTACCTCAACGAGAAGACAGTACTGTGGCCAGCACGTGATTATATGAAGAATTAATCATGAGCCAAACCATCAGTGATACCCAAGTCTGCCTTAGGAAGTGTGTGTACCTTACCACATGCTCTGCAGCCGCTCCAGTGCAAAAGACAGAGCAGCAAAGCAGGATCACATGGGCAGACCTGGTCCTGATCTTAATGCTGCTCGCCTTCCAGAAGAAAAAGAAAGGAAAGCAAAATAGCTCAACTGCCATCACATTAATGCCCACTCATATGTCCCTCTAGGAGAGGGTAGAACTGCCCCAGAGGGTTAAGAGACGGTAATGGTTTACAGGATTAGAAACCCCATCTTTCTCCCAGGAAACAGCTGGCGACTTAGAACTGCTGGCTTTGGGGTTTGCAGCCCCAAGGGGCTCCCAGTCGAAGGAGATGACCACCAAAAACCACCCAAGAAATCGTTTCATGTAGCCATGAGTACAGCGAAAGAAAAGCAAAGCCAGATGCGAGAATAGAACGTGCTGGAAGAAACGACTCCCTGACTGGTCAGAAAGAAGCCTTTCTGTGGAGGCTGTGGGCATGCAGAGGCATTGGGGAAGAATCTGAAGAGGAATGGCAGGAGGAAGTTGGCCAGGAAAGCAGGACCATGTGAATGCAATGGAGTGAGGGCAGGGTAGCTGTGGGGACTCCTTGATCTGCATGTGCCCTCATGAGTAGCAAACAGCTGCTCCTCATCTCTCTCCCTAGTAAACAGTCCAGCTGCCCTCAGGAAAGGTGGAAGGAAAAGCTCTGGTTTGGTCACCCCCACCCCTAGCCTAAACACTAAAAGGATGTGGCATACCTCCTTGATAAGAGGAAGCTCCATGGGGGAGATGAAATGGAGTATTTTGCAGCCCAGAACTTTCTAACCTCCCCTTCGGGGCCCAGCATTCATGTTTGATATCAGCTCAAAGGAAAATTTCCCTCAAAGCATTAGGTACATCTGTTCTGCTATTTTTGCATCGAGGGGAACAGGAAGCCCAAACAGTGCCTCCGTTTAAAGAAAGCTTCCGGGGGCTTCTCTCCCCCCTGCTTGAATCATTGAAGTGAAGCTCCCCAAATGGAAACATCAAGGAGGTGGCGAGAAAAGAGGAAAACGCTGCCAGGGTCCTGATCAGGGCCTTGCATGTGGGCCTGAGGGGCCTGTCTGCACCTTGGCTGCAGATCCAGGCATCTGCCCCAGAAAGAACAAGTAGAGACAAGGGGAGCAGAGATGCCAAGATTCGGCAGTGCAGCCCAGACCTCCTTACCACCAATCCCTCTGCCTCATGTCTCCCCTCTTTCCCGATGCCACTGTATGGTCAAACATGATCCCATCTCACATGGACCCAAGCTGCAGCTTCACTTTCTATAGCCTCCAGGAGCGGGATGCCTCCACAACGCAGCACTGACCTTGTTACTGACAACTCCAAACCCTTCAAAGGCTCCCCACGACCTGACCTGATGGACAGTGCCCAAGTGCCTTTCAGTCTCACCAGTATCCCCTTTCCCTCCCCCTTCTGACCCTCAGTCAAGCTGAGCCAGTGCTGCTCAAAAACCCGATTTGATTCACAATGAAGAACTAATTGTGTTTTGCAGGAGACCAGTGTTCACTCACACAGGTGCGTCAAAGACCAGTCATCCTTTCCATGTGCCCTGATGTTTGTTATCACATTTTACTCTTTTTTTTTAACTCGCCCCCCCACCAAAATAAATAAATAAATAAATGGACTCACTGCCATCCAATTGGTTTCAGGGTCTACCAAGAGATCATGAACCACAGTGCAGAAGACAGTAAACTCAACCAATGCCTAAAGCTCATTGAAATCATCCCTGCTGCTCATTCCTCTGAGATTTCACACATACTGCTCCCTCTTGAAGAATCTCCTGTGTCGAACTCAGTCCTCTTTAACCTTGAATTCACACTAAAATTCTATGGGTTGCTTTTTCGAAATCCTGAAGCTTGGAGCTCATACCTTGAGGGCTTATGTCATTGGTCAGGAAACAACCTTGGGTTCCCAGGTGATTCTCATGTGCAGTTAGAGTCGAGAAGGTCTACGGTAACACCTGTCTTCAGAATCCGACATCTCCCTTTCAGGAACCTTCCTCTCCCACTGGGACCATCCCACAAGCTCCAAACCACTCTGGCTCAGCGTCTGTAGCAACCACTACTTTTTATTGTAATTAGTGTACCTGTCTGTCTCCCTGGTAACTTGAAGGGAGGAACTCAGTCTCATCTAATCATGGTCATCACACAGCACTAGCGCACAACAGGCACTCCACAACTCGTTGCTGTCTACGAAAGGTTCTTTGGTTGCACCGTTATACAGATAAGGTAACTAACATTCAGAAATAAATGAGCCAAGTGTGTGCAGCTAAAAGTGGTAGAGGGAGGAGAAGTCAGGGCCAGGCCTCCTACATCAGCACAGTTGGCTTCTTCTCAAAGTCCCCGTAGACTTACAGAGAATGACCACTATGGAGATAGACCCCACCTTGGGACCATTGCATCAAATCATAGCTTCGGCTCCCTTAAACAGAGTCACATGAGTCTTCAGAACAGATTCAAAGCCAGACCTTAAGGACGAAGATTCAAAGACCATACTCACTTTCATTGAATTAATGCTGACTCATTGCAGCTCTGTTGGACAGGGTAGAATTATTGCCTGTGAGTTCCCAAGACTAACATTTTACAAGAGAAGAAAGTCTCACCTACCTCCCTTGGCCTGATTGGTAGCTTCAAACTGTTGATCTTGTGGATTGCACCCCAATGCAGACCACTAAGCCACCAGGTCTAACAGTGAGACTATTTTTGTCCTGGCTCTTTTCTGGTTCTGGGTTCTGGTAGACAACCACTCACTACCCCACACACGAAGACACAGTTTCTAGTCTCTTCCTCTTCTCACTCAGGGCATCTCAGCCAGCATTACCCATCCTAGGCTGAACATTCTCATAACAACTGGACGCTTTCAAACCATCCTTTTCGCTAATAGGGAAATGAGCTTCGGTGGCGTGGTGAGTTATGATCTGAGCTGCTAACCTCAATGTCAGCAGTTCAAAACCACCAGGTGATCCTCAAGAGAAAGATGAGCTGTTCTGCTCTTGCATATAGTTATAGCCTTGACAACCCACCTGCTCTGCCTGATAGGGGAACCATTAGTGAGAATCAACTAAATGGCAGTGAGTTTGGATCATATGACTAATAACCAATTTACTCTCTCCCTGCTTTCTCCCCCAAACTGTATCATTGTGATCTCTATCTTAATCCTATATAAGTTCAAAACATCTGATCATCCCATCATGGCCTGCCTGTGAGTTCCTGTCCCCATGCCACCCTGCCAAGCATCTGGTATTGTCTGCTGCCACCCCTCCCCCAACACCCTCACAGGGGAAAACAGATGCAGTATGCTCCCATTCTGCCCTGTGGATCTTTCTGCTTCCAGGTTCTCTCCATTCCTATAAATCCACTGCCATTAAATCAATTCCACCTCATAGCAATCTTGCATAGGGTTTCTAAGATTGCACTTCCTATGCGCATAGACAGCCTAATCTTTCTCTTATGGAGTAACTGCTGTTTTTAACCTTATAATTCGCAGCCCAAAATCCAACGTATGGTTCCACTAGGGATCCTTAATCTCCATCCACTCACCACCCACGCCCCCACACACCGAATGCCTGGAAAATCTTCCAGCTAAATTCTGATGAGATATCTTCTTCCCTCAAAATCTTTGAGTAAACCCATACGAGCCCACGATGATAGTCTAATCCCACCTGCCCAAGTCCATGTGGCGAGCTGGTAGGGATGGATCTTTCCAGCCCACAACCTGCTCTAGCCCAGCCACATACACTGTTATTATAATGACAATCTGTCAGGCATGTCCTTTCTCAGACGTGCCATCATCCTACTTCTACCTTGGCTCAGGCACCCTAATTTCCAGATGCAAGAATAGGGCTCAGGAGAATGGACAGGAATATCACCATCAGGACAACCATCCCAACAAGCCAAGTGATAAAGCTATGAACCCACTGCTCCTCACATGGAGACCCTTGCATCAAATCACAGCTTCTACTCAGTTCAGAAACAATAGTGAGTAGGGCAAGGGAGGCTTGGAACACTGCTCAAAATGATTATGACAAGTAAATGTTTATGAACAGGGCCATGGGGAGGGTAGGTGTGGGTGAGGCAACAAAAGTTATGGAAATTACAGCAGGTGACGAGGTCCCTGTGGGCTTTCAAGTGGGGGTGCACAAGTGGGGTCTTGATATACCCGGAGGTGAGCTATATTTTCATAAAAGAAGGAAGTCCTTCCCCCATATTTCTTTGCCCTTGGGTATAAAAGAATCTGAAGTCTTCAGGGAAACATTCTTCAGAAACATCTTTCCCTAAGCAGCTATTTCTTTCTTTTCAAAGCCTAAGAAGGTGGGGCCCCTTTGCGGAGGCAGTGAATGATTCAATGCAAGCGCTTCTAGCCGCCAACTCCCATAAGACATCTTTTTCCTGCATGTATCTGATAAGAAGATGGGGGAGATACTGATAAGATTCACTGATGCAAATAGAATTCCCTGGAATGCCATCCTGGCTGCTTGTCAAAGAAGCCGGAGGAGCGATCTCATTCCTAGTAAGAGTCACGAGTGGAGGGCCTCCTCTGGACTCAAGATTCCTATGCAGTGCACCTTCTGGATCACCTTCAGTGAACCTTCTGCTACTAACAGCAGAGGAGCCGCAGGAGAACCAGGATCCCAAGCATAGGGCAGAGTAATGGACTTCCCAACTCACAGAGCATGAAAAGCAGAGACTTTTGTGCAAGAGGCTGGTTGGCAGAGTGGAGTGCTGCTAGACATGTAATTGGGAGAGTCGGGCTGACTGACCCATGGAGCTTAAGCTGAATGCCTTCAGGTCGTGGCTTCCAGGAGAGTGATAGGCCCCTGTGGGTATTTGTTAACAGACCTGAGAGAATTTTGTAACATGTCGTGATAAAGAACTCAATCCTGAGCGTTTTCCACTGCTGTTACGACTCATTAGCTTCCTTAATAAAACCTTTCCTCATGAATATTGCCTGAGTTCTGTGGCAATGGACATTAGAACCCAGAGAGGTAAAACAGAGAATACTACTTAAGACACCACACTTTAATCGGTGATCTTGCTACACGTGGGCCATCAGTCAGTAAGGGTCTCTTCCAGGGACTCCTTTTTTGTTTGTTGCTGTTGAGTTGACTCCAACTCATGGCCTTCGCCTGTGTGCAGAGAAGAACTGTGCTTCATAGAGGTGTTGTAGACCTTTCGGAAGCAAATTGCCGAGCTTGTCTTCCAAGGCACCTCTGGACACAGACAAATCACCAATCTTTCAACCAATAATCAGGCCATGCAAGAGTTCTATTCAATAAGTAAAAGTCTCCAGTTGGGTGATCAGAAGTACCCAAGTTAACACCTCCCCTCCCTACACCATGTTCCTGCCTCAGACCTGATGCTCCTTTGCCTGGGTTGTGTTGATTGGGGTCCCTGCTTTGGCATTTCAAAGGTCTAATTAGGAATAATTACAACTCTTAATTTTACTTTAATCATCACGTATCAACACCGCAGCTGCTTTTTAAGTCTTATTTTTCATTAAAGCAATGTTTTCAAGAGCCAGTTTAAAAAGGAAAGGGGAGAGAAAGTACTGAATAATCATTTCCAATTAAAAAGCAAACAAGAACAAATTATGATCATGTTTATGAAACAAAATGTTCTACCCAATTCGGCTAGCTATTAACTTAAAATCTCTTTGAGTCACCTGGAACTCCAAGTTCAATGACTCTAAATCTATGATTCTAGAGTCAGTTTTCAGTACTAGAACACAGGGCCCCAAAGCTACACCATTTCCAAGAAAGAATACCAACAAAAGTGTGAACAAGAGCAGAAAATGGGGTCTAAATAATAATAATTTCTTGCAGTAATATTGGACTTTCCAGCTTAGAATGGATATTCAGTCATATTTGTGCATAGTTTCCATTTCTCTAGTGGTTCTCAATTACTTTTTAAGGTATAGCTATAAAGACTGTCCCAGAAATATTCACATACACCAAACATATATAAGACTTTGCAATTTCAAGAAATCCCCCAACTCATTTTATAAAGGTCATCCATGAATGCCCTAAGATCTGTGATTTGCAAGTTTCTCGATCTTCATTTGTTAGTTTATAAAACTCCTGTGAACGTGGCTAAAGCAGAAAAGCACTTGCAAGTCTGTAAAGAACGATGAGCTTTTCAGACGTGACTGATGGTTCTCTACATGCTTCTACTCTCCTCTAGACACTGAATTCGTTGCTAGGGAGTAGCTGGGCTGGGGCGGTGAGTACGAGGTCCATTTCAGAGTTCACAGGAGCCCTTGTGGTGTAGTAGTTAGGAGTTGGGCTGCTAGCTGCAAGGTCAGCCGTTCAAAACCACCAACTGCTCTGCAGGAGAAAGACGGGGTTTTCTACTCTGGTTACGAGTTACAGACGTGGAAACTCACAGAAGCAGTTCTACCTTGTCCTGAAGGGTCACTCTGAGTTGGCTATGACTCAAGAGCAGCAAGTTTTGTTGTATTTTTAGAGTAGTTACAGCTCCAGTGAAGAGGCGAAGGAAAGATGGGTGCTCTTCTGAGGGGGAAGGAGGAAGTACTAGATGAACTCTGGTGTTGTTGACGTTGGCAAGCTTATGACATCAGCACATAAGGTAAAAGAGCAGTGGAGTACCTCAGCAGAGAGCATGCCACAATAGCATTAATATCAAGACCAGACAGTCCCACACATCAACTTGCAGGCAAGCCTTTCAGTCTGATCCAGAAGGCAGGCATTATAACTAGCTCATCCATTAGTAAGCAGGCGTGTATAGAGGATTCTCTAAAGATTCTGAACATTCAACCCAGAAATGTCAATTCATGATAGCGAGATCTGCTTTAAGAAAAGAAAAAGCTGAGAGAAACTATATAAAAACCATCATTAAGTCCACTGGTGATTTCTTGAGCTCATTGTTCCTATGTGGTCTACCAGCCACCCAATTCAGAGTTCTGAATGTTTCCAACTATGTTCCTTAAAGTTGCTACAACAGAAATACCACGAGTGTAGGACTCTGGTAGAGAGCAATGTATTCTCTCACCACTTAGGACCCTAGAAACACAAATTCTGGGCACCAGATCTAAAGGAAGACTTTTTCTCTCTGTTGGTTCTGAGGGGAACTTCTTTTCTCTTTTCAAGATCTGCAGGACTGGAATTCCTTGGAAGTCCATCTGCCCTCCTGTCGAGAAAGTTCCTAGCACAAGGACCCTGGTCCAAAGAATGTGCCCCACCCCGGCTCTTCTTTCTTGGTGGTAGTCTGATCCCCTTCTCTTCATTCTGCTTCCCTCAGCTTTTATCTCTAACAGATAAAAAGTGAGGACGGCCTTCTCCCAGGAAAATTACTCAGGGCTACCACTGAGTAAGGGTGGTGAATTCAGTAAGAGTGTTGGATTCCACCCTAATCCTGACTGATTCATATGGCAAATATAACCTAACCCTCTTTAAGATAACCACATTCTGCTTCATCAACCACAGCCCAAACCAAAAACCAAACCCATTGCCATCAACTCTATTTGAACTGGTAGGGGTCTTTTTCATAGGTCCTCTAAGACTGTGAATCTTAGTCAGGAGCAGACCGCAGCATCTTTCTCCCAAGGAATGGCTGGTGCATTTGAACCAATGGCATTACTGGGAACCAGGGTGGACAGAAGTTGATATATTTGGAAGGACACAATTCTATCCATGATATCAACCTATTATTTTTTTTAAGCAAATATGGCTTAACTACTATCACTACATGATTATTGTATAAAATAAAATAGTTTTCACCATTATTTTAAAATAGGAATAAAGGACCTTTTTTACCAAGAAAATTGAAACTTCACAGAGTACATCCAGCTTACATTTCTTTATTCTTCTAATTTTCATGAAGTCTGGTGAAATATGATCACAGCTCAGCACCAATTTGCCAAAAAGAATTCAGAAGCCACCATGAAAGGGCTTAGGGAAAAAGCAAGAATGAAATGGACCAAGAACAAACAGTTTTGCCAGTGAAAAAACTATCTGGGCTTGATGCCGAATGACAAAAAGAACACAACTTAGTAGGTTGACTGGATTCATGTAGAAATACTAAAAATGAAGGTAGATGAAAACATGAAGTGTTTTGTGACATGAAGAACATCAGACTGAGTGAAATTAGTCAGTGACAACATGACAAATATATGAAACCACTATTATAAGAGGGGGGGAATTAAAAACTAAGGTAAAGACATTCATACCAAAGGGAACAGAGTTTAAAGACTTCCAAGGAAGGGGCATCAGGAAAAACTACTCTATAGAGAAAATCCTGGGAGAAGGCCCAGGTAATATGGCAGGGGCCAGATCAAATCTAAGACTACATATGGTAGCCATCAAGGGGTGAGGGGAGGCAGATGGCGATGTGTAGAAAGGGAAGGGGGCACTAAACCATCAAAGGGGAGGATATTGTTTATATCTCCACAGGGAAAGAGGGATCAAACTTAAACCCGGAGACCCAGCATGTGAATGCAGCACGACAGCATGGAGTGGAGAACCAGTGGAGGGACATGAGAACACAACCCCAACCCCAACTATAAGGGCAGCCACCAGAGGAAGTTGCCTTGGAGGCCAGCACTGAAGCTGAAGCTTGGGGAGTGAGATAAACCTGACCAGAGCACATGAGAACAAATGAAAGGGGAGGAAGAGAGAATGACGTGCATCCTGGCCCACCGAGCCTTCAGGGCAATAATCCCACTCAAAACAGCTACTGCACAAAGAGGACTGCACGGCCAGCCCCATTAAGAAATACGGCTACCCTTGCAGACCCAAGGCCTATTGGGGCCAGGAAGAAGAAGCGGGGTCAAGATTATACCCTGTTGGACACAACCACACCAATGCAAAGCACTAAGAGTGTGCAACAGAGCGTAGAGTCACAGATGGAGTGACAAGGATATACTTTGGGGCCAGGGTATTGGCACCCCATCCAACTCAACCAGGGGTCACTCTAGGAGGTCAACTACAGACCTTGAACAGGTTCTTATATTGCTATTACTTTTATTATTCTGCTACATATTGTATAGTACATTAAGGGGGTTTCTTGCTATTGTTATCATTGTTTTATTTGCTTAAGTTGCTCCATTTTAGGAGACCTTTCTTGTACATATTGCTACCTCTACAGGTCTATATAGACAAGATAGACTGGACAAAGAGGTTGGAGGCGAAAATGACAAGTCTGATGACTTCAGGGTAGGGGACATTGGAAAGGGGGAGGAGGCGGGAAGGTGGTGATGTCGACCAGCCCAGGAAAAAGGGAATAACAATGGATACAAATGCAGGGACAAGGTGGGTGAGAGAAGGCCAATAGGGATTGATTAAGACTAAAGTAACAGAGAAAAAATACTGAAACCCAAATGGAGAGTGAGCATGATAGTGGGACAAGAGGGAAGCAAATGGAAATAGAGGAAGGAACTGGGGAATAATGAACATTTATAAAGGTTCAAATACAGATATGTACATAGGGGCATATATTTACAAGTGAGGATGGGGAAAGAGATTAATGTGTATACTTATAAGGTTAGTAGTAGGACAACAGATGGACATTGGACCTCCACTCAAGTATCTTCTCGGTTCAAGAACACTTTGTTCTATTAAATTGGCATTCCAAGATGCTCACCTTTCCGACATGATCACTGAAGACAAATGTGTGCATAAGCAAAGGTGGTGAAGTGTGGACGCCATTGCAAGATGGCGCCGGACCGCGCCCCAGCCATACAAATTGAGCTGTAAACAAGCAATACTGCGCATGCGTTAAGCAAGGCCTGTGACGCAAAAAGCCGCTGCACCTATCCCGGAACGCCCCATCACTAATCAAGGTTTATAAGCCCAGGGCTGTGGGTTTTCAGGGTCTTCCACAGCTGACCTCGGGTCTAGAGGCAGCTTCAATAAACTTCGCTAAGAACGCCATCAGAAGGATCCTGACTATTTTGTCTCGTCGTGTGTCGCGTACTCTCCACACCATTCCGTCGTGGGGTGGGCTGCGTGCGACAGTGAAGAAGCTGATGGTGCCCAGCTATCAAAAGATGGAGCATCTGGGGACTTAAAGGCTTGAAAGTAAACAAGCAGCCATCTAGCTCAGAAGCAACAAAGCCCATATGGAAGAAGCACACTAGCATGTGGAATCATGAGGTGTCAAAGGGATGAGATATCAGGCTTCAAGAACTCAAAAGCACAACTTTGCATGCTCACTTTCCTGATATGATCCCTGAGGACAAATGTGTGCATAAGCA
>PVJH01021530.1:0-25109 GCA_004026705.1 Nesogale talazaci | reverse complement strand
TGTGGTGAAGAAAGCTGATGGTGCCCGGCTACCAAAAGATATAGCATCTAGGGACTTAAAGACTTGAGTACACAAGCGGCCATTCAGCTCAGAAGCAATAAAGCCCACACAGATGAAGCACACCAGCCTGTGTGATCATGAGGTGGTAAAGGGATCTGGTGTCAGGCATCAATGAGCTAAAATTATATTATTATTAATGAGGGGGAGAACAGATTGGGGACCCAAAGCCCATCAATAGGTGAGGTGACATCCTTTTGCAGAGGGGTTACAAGGAGGAGATGAGTCAGTTAAGATACAGGGTAGGAGCTATGAAATATACAACCTTCCTCTAGTTCCCATGCTGCCTCCCACCCACTATCATGACCCCAATTGTACCACATAAAGCCAGCTAGACCAGGAGATGTACAGTGAAGTTGGAAACATGGGAAACTTAGAATAGATGATCCATCAAGACTAGGAATAGGAGTGGTAATATCAGGAGGGTAGAGGGATGGAGGAATAGAAAGGGAGAACCAACTTCAGGGATCTACATGTAGTCTCCTCTCTGGGGCACGAACAAAAGGGAAGTGAGTGTTGGGACACATTGTACAGTGTATAGGATGAAAAAAATAATTTGTAAATTACTAAGGGTTCAAGGGAAAGGGGGGAGGAAAGGTAATATAGGGAGCTGATAATGAGGGCCTGGAGGGAGGGAGAATGTTTTGAGAGTGATGATGGCAATGGGTGTGTAAAAGTGGTCTGCATACAACTGATGTTGTTAGAGATTGTGATGGGTGTTGTATGGGCCCTCCAATGAAATGATTCATTAACAAAAAGGGGGGGAGGGGAAAGGGGAGTTGTTTTTTGTTTGTTTGTTTGTTTTTTTAAAGAGGAGCTTGTACCAAGGGCTCAAGTGGAAAATGTTGGGAAATGTATGTGGAAACATGTGTGCAAATGTGCTTGATACAAATGATGTACTGAATATTGTAGTAGCTGTAAGAGCCCCCAATAAATTTTTTTTTAAATGGTTAAAAAAAAAAAGATTTCCAAGGACAGGAGACCTAAGGCAGGGAGATAAAGCAGTGGCTAGACAATGGATGGGTATTAACTTGGATGAAATAGAAGATAGTCCTCAAGGGGGAAAAGAGAAAAAGGAAAATCGAATGAAGGACAAACTGTTGGGGGAAGGGGGTTGACTAGTAGTTTAAACTGTTGCATACAAAACTGATTATCTGAAATGTAAATTCCTACCTTGTTTTCAATAAAAAAAATTTTTGTTGTTTTTGTTTTTGTTTTTGTTTTTTTTTGGCATCACTGCCCTCAGGTGGTGGGAGCAGGAGGCCCAGCCTTTGCTCCGTGGAGCTGAATCGAACCTCCATCCCAGTGGGCCGCAACCCTGTGCACAACCACTATGCCACCAGGGCTAAGCCTCAATAAAAAAATTTAATAAAAAAGTTAGATAAATACATAATAAAATCACTAAATAAACTCAGTCTATGAATTGTCTTGTCTACCAATAGTCCTTAATGTCCACATATGACTTCTTAAGTTTATATAGTATCATCTCAAAACTGTTATTTTTATTTCAAAGGCAGACTTTTCTAACTTTTGTTTTGTTTGTTTGTTTTTTCTCACATCATTGCCCTGGTGGGAGTAGGAAGCCCAGCCTTGCTCCTGGAGAGCTGCTGCTGGATTTGAACTGTCAACCCTGTGGGCTGCAATCCCACACACAACCACTGTGTCGCCAGGGCTCAGCTGACTTTTCTAACTTTTTGTTTTGTTTTGTGGCATCACTGCCCTCTGGTGTTTGTGGGAGCTACCCAGCGCTGCTCCTGAGAGCCACTGCTGGATTTGAACCGCCACGCCCGTGGGCCGTAGTCCCGCACTGAACCATTTACACCACCGGGGCTCAGCCGGACTTTTCTAACTTTTAAAACAATGTCTCTACATTGCTCCTTTATCAGAAGGAGGGGGAAATATGTAAAATTTATACAACTTCGATAAAAGCAATAATTATTTGGGAAACCAAAACCAGTATATTTTAGTTCCTAGAGCATTCAATGACCTTAAGGCAGTCAACTATGTGTTCAATTTTTTTTAAAGGGGAGAAACTATAATTATTTAGACTCCCTATTAAATCTCATTAATTGATCATAAGCAATCGGTCCCTTTTCTCTCTGGAAGCACCCCAAAATAATAGCAAATAAAACATTTTATGTATAATTACTGAAGAAGAAAAAAAGAATAAATAAGAAATTCAACACAAATCAGAAGTCAATACAACTTTCCTCTAGTTCCTGAAGGCTTCCTCCCTCCAACTGCCACGGTCCCAGTTCTACATTACTGTGGAGATGAGAAATGGAAATGCAGGGAACCCGGAACAGATGACCCCTTAGGACCAGTAGTAGGAGTGAAGCTACTGGATGGGTGGAGGAAAAGGGGGGTAGAGAGGGGGAGCCAACTTCAGGTATCTACCTATAACCCCCTACCAGGGGGACAGACACTGGGGGAGAGGGGGAGGGGAGACATCAAGCAGTGTAAGTTATGACAAAACAATAATTTATAGAGTATTGAGAGTTGGTGGGGGAGTGGGGAGCAAGGATGGAGGAGAAGGGATGGGAGGCTGATGTCAAAGGCTCAGAGGTTCAGAGAACGAAGACAGCTGCAGGCATGTGAAGAAGCGTGGCACAATATATGTATTTATGTATTATGAGAAATGATGTATGAGCCCCCAATAAAATGATTTTAAAAAATCAGAAGACAAAAAGTGGATAGAGGGCTAGTAATTCACAAATATGAAAAAATTAACCCATCAAATGGAGATACTTGTCACAAACAAACCAATCCCTCCCAACCTACACACATGGAACCCCAGGAAGGTCAGGATCTAAAACTTATAGGTTTATGGAAGATGAAAATGAAAGACATTTTTGAACGTTGAAAATACAGAGATGCTATGGCCCAAGACCCTCTCCCCAACTCCACACAGTGACTAAGTCTACTCAATCAATCCACAAGGAATCTAAAACTGCCTGATACTACTACAGTGAAAAAGTCTACTAATTGACCTTTCTCTCTCTCTCTCTCTCTCTCTCTCTCTCTCTCTCTCTCTCTCACACACACACACACACACACACACACACACACACACACGTCAAACAGCATTTTAGAGCCCTACTGTTAAATAGGAGTGGCCAACAGGAGCTCTTGACATTTTAGGAATGCCTCCAATATTAAAGATGGAATCATGTAGATAAGAGATGGGAGCTCACCACACACAAGATCCAGGAACAGAAGTGGGACCCGTGATACCAGAAGGGTAGGGGGCAGAGAGGGAGAGGAAAGGAGAAAGAGGGAACCAGTCTTAATGACCAACACATAAGCATACACCCCTACATGGGGAAGAGCACCAGAAAACATGGGGGAAGGGAGACAGCAGTCAGTGTGAGAGATGAAAATAATAACAATGTACAATCTGGCAGAGGATTGGGTAGTGGGGAAGGAAGTGATACCAAGGTCTCAATAGAAAGTAAATGTCAGGGGCTGAGCCCCGGTGGCGTAGTGGTTGTATGCGGGACTGCGACCCACTGGGACGGAGGTTCAATTCCAGCAGCGGCTGCACAGGAGCAAAGGCTGGGCCTCCTACTCCCACCACCAGAGGGCAGTGATGCCCCCCCCTCAAAAAAAGAAAGTAAAAGAATGAAAGCAACATTTGTACAAATAAGCCTGATTCAATCAGTGATGGATTCTGCTAAAAGTTGTCTGAGCCCCCAATAAAATGTTTAAAAATAAATAAAATAAAGATGGAATTGTTTTTTAAAAAAAAAAAAAGAATATTGAGCTATGAAATAGAAGTAAAGATGAGTAGGGACCCAGTAGAGGGATTTGAGAAGTCAGCCTCAATCCCAAGTAATGGACAGCTACCCCTCCCCCAGAGGAATTTACTCCAGTGGACAGCACTGAAGCTACAGCCCAGGGAGGAGGACATGTCTGATCAGAGCACATGGAAGCAAATGAAGGGGGACGAAGAGAGAGTGGAGCGCATCCTGGCCCACCAAGCCTCGAGGACCATATCCCTGCGCAGAGCAGCCAATGCACAGAGAGGACCATATGGTCAACCCCACTATGAGACACGATGTCCCTCACTGACCCCTAGACCAATGGGGACAACACTGGAGACACAGTATGGGAATTGCCCCCAATTTGACCCCACCACACAGAGTCAAAGCACTAAGGGGGTGCAACAGAACAGCAAGGGGAGCAAAGCAAGGACGTCCCCAAGAGAATACCAAAAATTGACTTTGGGGCCAGGGTATGGCCTCCCCTCAGACTCACCCAGAAAACATTCCTAAAGGTCAAACAGACATTGAACTACTTACAGGCTTTTATTTATTATTTATTTATTTTATCATTGGTTTTTGGTTGTTGTTTTCTTTTCTTTTGTTGCTTTGTTTTGCTCTGTCTTGTTTTTGTGCATATCTCTGTGCATCTATCTAGATAAAATGGGCAGAATAAACAATCTGGAGGAGAAAACAATGGGATTGAGGGTTCTGGGGAGAACATAGGAGAGGGGGAGGTGGGGGAAAGGAAGTGGTATTAATAAACTCAGGAACAAGAGAACAAGTGATCCAAAATTGGTGGTGAGGAAGGTGTAAGAGGTCTGGTACGGCTTGGTGAAGGGCAATGTAACCGAGAGGAACTACTGAAACCCAAATAAAGGTTGAGCAGGATAGTGGGACAAGAGGAAAGTAAAAGGAAATAGAGGGAAAAACTAGGGGACAAAGGACATTTAGAGAGGTCTAAATACAGGCATGTACATATACATTTATATGATAAGGGGGAAATAGATCTATGTGCATATGTTTATAGGTTTAGTATTAAGGTCACAGGGAGGAGTCACAGGGAGGAGATGAGCCAATCAGGCTACAGTGTACCAATGATGAAACATAAAAGTTTCCTCTTGCCCCCCACCCCCCACTATCATGATCTCAATCCAACCTTACAAATCCGGCTAGACCAGAGGATGTACACTGGTTACAGATAGGAACTGGAAACACAGGGAATCCAGGACAGATGAACCCCTCAGGACCAGTGGCAAGAGTTACAATACTGTGAGGGTGAAGGGAAGGTGGGGTAGAAAGGGGAAACCAATTACAAAGATCTACATATAACCCCCTCCCTGGGAGACAGACCACAAAAAAGGTGAGTGGAAGGAAACATGGAACAGTATGACAAACTAATAATAATTTATAAATTATCAAGGGTTCACTAGGGGGAGGCAGAGGGGGAAAGATGAGGAGCTGATGCCAAGGGCTCAAGTAGAAAGAAAATATTTTGAGAATGATGATGGCAACATGTGTACAAATGTGCTTGACACAATGGATGAATGGATGGGTTCTGACAAGAGTTGTATGAACCCCCAATAAAATGATCTTTTTTTATTTGTTTGTTTGTTTTTGTTTGGGGGGCATCACGGCCCTCTATTGGTGGGAGTGGAGACCCAGCCTTGCTGCTGAATTTGAACCTCCAACCCAGTGGGCCGCAGTCCCATGCACAACCACTACGCCACCGGGGCTCAGCCCCAAAATGATCTTTTTAAAGAAATAAATATGAAATATAAGATGCTGCTTCCAAGAAACAAGAATGGGGTCTTTTTTAAAGAAAATAGATCATTAAAAAAAAAAAACCTTCTAATTAAAAAAATAAATAAATAAGGCATTCAAAACTTGAAAAACAACAACAGTGAGCACCCTGCAAGATAGAAGGCACCCAGAGTTGAATTTTCTCCTACTTTCCACGTTTCTAGAAAGAGAAGGAAAGGAAAGGAAGACAGGCTGAGCCCCGGTGGCGTAAGTGGTTGAGTGCGGGACTGCGGCCGACTGGCTTGGCGGTTCAAATCCAGCAGCAGCGGCATGGCTGGGCCTCCCACTCCCACCAGAGGGCGGTGATGATGGGAAAAAAAAAAGAAAGGAAAAGAAGACAGTGGGAGTAGAAGATAATAGAACCATGTCTTCGAAGGCATTTTTAACCTCGGATTTTATAGCTAGTGAAACTACTCAGTGCTTAAGGAGCTTTGTAACACTTACACAAGCATAGCAGAGGTCAAGGGGTAGTGTGGCTAAGAGGTGAAGAACCAGATGGAGATGTGTCTGCTGGCATGGCTGAGAACAGACACGAGGGACAAAGGATCTGCATCTTTAACATTCCTGAAACTGACTTCTAACCTGCCAGCTTCCTAATAAACCCCCACGACTGGTAATATTTGAGTCCTGTGAAGCATTGCAGCAAATTATCAAATACAACAGAGAAGCAGAGACATCACTGGTGCCAAAATAGAATTCAAAAGACTGGGGGGGGGGGGTAGAGTCATAACATGCCTCAAAGAATCTTTCTTGGACACATTTGGAGTTAGTGTAGATAGAGGAGATCAAATGTGGGCCCCAAAACCATTTCCTCAAGAGCTAATTTAAAAAATTTAGAAAGTTAAATAAAAAGAAAACTCAAGTTAAAAAATTAGGGGAGGGGGAGTAAATTAGCTACTGGAAAAACAAAAAAAAAAAATCTTCAAAGAAAAAGACCCTTATTGTGCTGAACTTGGTTTATCAATCAATCAATGATACAAATTCCAAATACATTATATAATTATAATTATACTGAAAGAATGGGGACGTGTCCGTGGGTGGGAGGTGGGAAGGGAACAGCGGGCAGGAGGATATATATATAAGTGTACTAAATCTTCTCACACACTCACAAGCATTCAATAATGTTACAAAAGGGCACATTGAGAAGCAACAATATCAGCATATTACTTATAAACATAGAAGTGAACACCCGCACACAAAAGTTTTTTTAATTGTGAACGTAGTTGACTCTGAGGAAATAGCTTGATGAATGAAGGAGGAAATGCTTCACTGTTACTTGTCATAAACTTCTCAATCCCATCTGTTTTCCATCTCTTCATGTGACCACACAATAGTTTTTAAAACTTCACTATAAGCACACAGAACATTCCATATGAACTTGAGCTTAAATGATGAAAGATCTTAGGGATTTTTGTTATATTTTTAGTTCTAGGAAAATAGACTTCCTTAGAACATGTGAGTCTATCGCTGACCTTTCACCTATACTATTTTCACTGGTTCTTTCAGGCACATGCTATGTACCAAAGCAAGGATTTAGTTGCTCATATTTTGCTACCACATGGTAGCTGCTGACTTCTCAGATCTCTGTAGTTCTGAAGCCAACCAGACACTAATAGTGACACAATTGGCCCAATCTGTCTGGCCCACATGCTAATGATCCATTCATTGCTTCCTACAATAACAGCATACTCTGCGGTGATTTTCAACAGCTGGAGCTCAGAACAGTTGACCCAGACAGGCCAATACTCCATCTGTTTGGGAATCTACCTAGATTTTGGCAGGAACAGGAAAGCTACTAATGTCAGTTTGCTCCCTGGTTCAATGCTTCACACAAGTCCTTTCTCAATACATCATGACTGAGAAGATGAGAAAAATAGTATATTAAGGGTAATCATGCCATAACGATCAAGGATTTCCTTCGGATCCACAATCAATGCTCATGAAAGCATCTGTCAAGAAATTCATTGATGTATTGCATTGGGAAAATCTGCTGTAAAAGACCTCTGGAAAGGATTAAAAAGAAAAGATGTCACTTTAAGGACTGAGATGAACTGATTTTTCAGTTGAGTTTTGATGCTGGCGAAGAGGATTTGCCTAGAAAAACAACCAAGGCTGTCATGGGAAAGCTCAACCAGAATGTTTCTAATTCATCCCATCCCTTTTGGACATGTTATCAGAGAGGTTGGGGGATGGCAGAGAAACAGTCCCTGAAGAAGGACACTAGCTGGTGGAGTCAACCAAAAAGAGAAAGAGCCTCAGGGAGATGGATGAGTTGATACAGTGACTACAACAATGGGCTCAAACATAACAATGATTCGGGTTGTTTCCTTTTGTTGTACACGGGACATAATGGAACCTAACAACAACAAATTATTAACTTGACAATTACTCATCCCTCTTAAGGAATGTCACATCTCTCCAAGAAGCCAGAAACAGTAAGGCCCTACCACAGTTTTCTCTTGGATACCTGAATATTCATGACTCCAACTCCTCCTTCTTTAGAGGCCAGAAGCTCCCCTTCTGTCCCAGTGTAGGCATTCACCTGTGTGATTTCAGTAGACTACCAAGTGGGCAGGCTTGAATTGGACAGTTTCAAATCCAATCATGTCAAAATCATGTTTAATTGAGATTAATAACCTCTCACAACTGGTCTTAGGTTTTTCATCAACAGACACCCTGCTAAGAAAATTGCTCTGCCAGCTTCCAATCTGGCCAAATAAGTTCCTCCCCACTCCCTCCCCATCTTGGCTTATAGCCCAGCAGACCAACAGAACCACCCCACCACTCCCACCCCCACCCCACAGGGACTGAAGAAAACACCAAGGGCACTTTCAGTACTCAAAAAGGATGAGGAAAGCAAGTCTCTGTTCTGACTTGGTGATCTTTACCCCACTCGATGGGCCTTTTAAGGTGACTGCAGGCAAGTTCTAGAAGTAATGTGATCATTATCGATCCTGGGATGAGTCAGAAATAGAGTCTCTCTCACTGCTTCTAACGGAGCCCCGCTCTACCCGCCTTGGCTGTCATGCTGTCCTAAGAGTCAACATCAGTCATTCATTTTCCTCAAAAGAGATGCGTTAAGTCCCTAATATGTGTCAGGCAAGGAATCTTGTCCGGCAAGGAACTGTGGGTCAGGCATTCAGATGCTAATTGCAAGGTCAGCAGGGCACACTCACCAAGCATTCCAAGGGAGATAGACTGCTCCTCTAAAGATGTACAGTGAAGGAAACACTAAAAAGGTTGGAAAGGAGTCAAGATTGTGGGTTTGGTGTGTGTGTGTGTGTGTGTGTGTGTGTGTGTGTGTGACACTGCGCTGTGTGCACTGGATGTTAGAGTAAAAAAAAGCAAACAAGGGGAGTCCAACTAAGCCAATAATCTCACAAGCAAACATTGAATGACAAATTTTGAAGAGATGAAGAAAGGCTGTGGCTTGACGGCAATGTTTTAAGAGGAGTCTAATTTATTTATCCTTTAATGATTTTTTAAAATTGCAAATGAGATTGGAGCGGTTTACATTTCAGATCACCAAGTCTGCATGCAACAGATCAAACTACTCATCAACCTCCACCCCACGTTCTTCCCTTCCCACCCCCGCAGATTCTTCCAGCTTCCCTTCCTTTACTTTTTATAAATACTTTTAGTGAGGGATCTTACATCTCTTATCACAATCCATACAGTCATCCAGTGTGTCAAGCACATTTGCACCTATGCCATCATCATCATTTTCAAGGCATTCTCTGCCTGCTAGAGATCCTGATATCAACTCCCCATTTCTTCCCCCTCCCTCCTCAGTCTGCCCTTCCTCATGAACTCTTGATAAATTATAGACTATTATTTTCATATCTTATATATCTTTCATATCATATCTTTCATATCATCCGTCACTGCCCTTTATCCACTTTCCCATTGTTTGTCCCAGTGGAAGGCGGGTATAGATTGATCCTTGTGATCCATTGCTCCTTTCTCCCCTACCACCCTCGCCTAATCCTCCTGGTATCTCTACTCATATACCAGAGTTGGCCCTGAGGGGTTTATCTATCCTGGATTCCCTGTGTTTCAGGTTATTATCTGTAGCAGTGTGCCTGTTCTGGTCTAATCCAATTTGTAAGGTAGATTTGAGGTCATGATAGTCGGGGGAAGGAAGCACCAAAGAACTAGAGGAACGCAGTGTGTTTCAGCAGTGCTATACTACACCCTGACTCACTCATCTCTTCCTTATGATCCCTCTGTGAGCAGATGGGTATTGGGTCTCCACTTCCCTGTGCCCCTCCCTCCTCCATTCACATTGGGTATGATTTTGTTCTGAGTCTTAGATGCCTAGTTCCTAATCCCATCAACACCTGGTGATCACACAGGTGTGCTTCTTCCATGTGGGCTTTGTTGCTTCTCAGCCAGATGGCTGTTTATTTATCTTCAAGCCTTTAAAACTCCAGATGATATATCTTTTTAAAAAAAACTTTTATTAGGGGCTCTTACATCTCTTATTGCAATCCATACATCCATCCATTGTGTCAAGCACATTTGCACATTTGTTGTCATAGTCATTCTCAAAACATTGACTTTCAACTTGAGCCCTTGGTATCAGCTACTTATTTTTCCTCTCCCTTCTCCTCCCCCCTCCCTCATGAGCCCTTGATAATTTATAATTTTTTTTTCATCTCTTACATTGTCTTACATCTGCCTTCACCCAATTTTCTGTTGTTCATTACCCTGGGAGAGGGTTATATGTAGATCATTGGGATTGGTTTCCCACTTACTCCCCACACGCCCACCTTCCTCTTCCCTTCCTAGTATCTCTGTTCTCATTATTGCTCCAGAGGAGTTGAGTTTATCTGTCCTGATTCCCTGTGTTCTGAGCTCTTATCTGTACTGGTGCTCTGATCTAGCCAGATTTGTAAGGTAAAATTGGGGCCATGACAGTTGGGGGGGGGGGGGAGAGGAAGCATTAAAGAACTAGAGAAAAGTTGTATGTTTCATCATTACTATACTGAACCCCAACTGGCTCATCTCCTCTCTGTCACCCTTCTGTATGGGGATGTCCAGTTGCCTGCAGGTGGGCTTTGGGTCCCCACTCTACACTGTCCCTCATTCTCAATGATATGATTTTTTTGTTCTTTGATGCCTGATACCTGTTCCCATGAATACCTCATGATTACACAGGCTGGTGTGCTTCTTCCATGTGGGCTTTGTTGCTTCTCAGCTAGATGGATGCTTGTTTATCCTCAAATCTTTAAGACCCCAGACACTATATCTTTTGATAGTCAGACACCATCAGCTTTCTTCATTGCAATTTTTTATGCACCCATTTTGTCTTCAGTGATGTGATCGTGTTGGATTGTTGGATT
The DNA here is from genome assembly GCA_004026705.1 of Nesogale talazaci. Taxonomy (NCBI): domain Eukaryota; kingdom Metazoa; phylum Chordata; class Mammalia; order Afrosoricida; family Tenrecidae; genus Nesogale; species Nesogale talazaci. The sequence goes on along the minus strand of PVJH01021530.1, from coordinate 14,143 downwards.
ATTAAAACAAAGTGTTCTTGCATTGAGGGAGTACTTGAATTGAGGTCCAATGTCCATCTGCAACCTTAGTTCTTAACATATAGATATGAGTATATAGTTCTATTCCCTTCTAATTTTATCTATGTATATACATAGATATATACACAAATATATGTGCATGCCTGTATTTAGATCTCTATAAATGTCCTTTGTCTCCTGGTTCTTTCCTTTATTTCCTTTTACTTTCCTCTTGTCCCACCATTATGTTTGGTCTTCATTTGGGTTCAGTAATTCCTCATTGCACATTGCCCTTGATTAAGCCCCATTAGTCCTCTGATGCCCTTCTTTCCTTGGTTTTAGTTCACTTGTTGTTCCCTTCTCCCTGGGTTGGTTCCCCAGCCTCCTTCCTTCCTTTGTCTCATCTCCCCTTTGCCCACATTCCCCTGGAATCTTTGGTCCTGTTTTTTTTTTTCATCTCTGAATTATTTATTCTGCCTATCTTATCTAATAGACATGCAGATACATTAATAAGTGCAAAAAACAGCCAAAACCCAATAAAACAACAAAGAAAGTCAAGACAAACAAAACAATAATAATAAGAAGAAGAAGAAACACACAAAAAGAAAGCCACTGACAAAAAATGGAAAAGTCTATAAGTTCAGGGTCTGTTTATTGGTCTTTATGAGTGTTTTCCAGTTGAGTCTGATAGGGTAGCATACTCTGTATTCAAAGTCTAGTTTTGGTATTCCCTGGGTATTTCATCACTTTGCTCCCCTTTCTCCTCTGTTGCATGCCTTTAGTGTTTTGCTCAAGCATGATGGGGTTAGATTGTGCACAATTACCACACTATTTCTCCAGTGTTGTTCCAGCAGCACTATGGTTTAGTGAGGGACATCATGTCTCACGGTGGGGCTGAACCTATGGTCCTCTCTGTGTGTTGCCTGCTCTGAGCAGGGGTACTGTCCTTGGGGTTTGGTGGCCAGGATGTCCTCCCCTCCCTCGCCATCTCTTTTTGTTTCTCCCCTGTGCTCTAATCACAATCCTCTCCCCAAGTTGTGGCCCCAGTGCTGTCCTCTGAAGTACATTCTTCTGAGGGGTGTCCACATAGTTGGAATTGGGACCAACCCCTGCAGACCTCACTACTGGTTCCCTGGTTCATGCCAGTATGTTGCACTCACATCTCTGCACACTCTGTTAAAACCTGGTCTCTCTCCCTCTCCTGTGGAGATATAAACAATACCCTCCCCTTGAGTGGGTTAATGTCCTGTTACCCCCTACCTACTGCCCTTGATTAAGCCCCACTAAGCCTCTTTCTTTCCCCCTCTTATTTAGTTGGTTGTCCTAGGTATCCCTGGGTTGGGTTTGGCCTCTGTCATAGTTGTCAAGCTTCCCTTTCACTCAAGTCAATGCCTGTCAACTTTCTACTCCTTTACTTCATCTGTCCACCCTTATGTTCCCTCCCTTGCAAACGTCCAAAGCCTGTTCCCTTTGGTATGAAAGAAAGTCTTGGTCTTGGTCTTCATCCTTATAGTAGTGGTCTCCATATAGCATTTGTCCTTTTGTGACGGTCTAACTTCACACAGTATAATGTCCTTCAGGTCCATCCACATTATGAGATGTTTCATGGTTTCATCATTGTTTTTAAGGATAAATAGTATTCCACTGTATGTAGATTATCCATTATATTACCAATAGACATTTGGCCTTTTTTATTAACTTCTTGCTATTTTGAGCAGTGCTACAATGGACATGGAGCACCTGTATCTCTTCAAGCTATGTAAGGAAATGAATTTAGATCAGGAGACAAAGAAGGTCTCCCTAGGGTGATGCAAAGGATGAATAGGTATTACCTGAACATGGAGGAAAAGAACATCATGGAACAGTGTGTGCATCCTGAAATGCATCGCTGAGAGGGGACTGTGATAAACAGTCAGTGCAGCTCAGAGAACTAGTCAAGAGGGCAACAGAGCAAGACTATGCTAAAAAAGTCCACAGAGGGGGAGTTGTGTCAGACCGTGAGGACCATAAAGAGGTTGGGTTTTTATCTTCTATGAACAATGGGAACACAGAGCAGCTCTCTCTGCTCTTACAGTTTCTGTAAGATGTTTTGGCATACACTTTATAGCACAATCTCAATTGTTCTATAATTTTAAGAAATATTTTTCTAGACTACAGCGTCCACTCACTCATCTAGAAAGTATAAAACCTAGGTGAAATCAGCCTTGGGAGGCTTATGAGGAGGTGTGTTCCAAAAAACTGCTGGTGCTTCTTGCTGCCAGATGACATGGAGGCTGCAAGTGGAAACACGGTGGCCTCTTGCTTTGAAGAGACAAAGAGAACAGGAGGGGCAACTAAGGTTTCCTAAATAGAAAAAAGACCTTTTTTAGACCCCTGTCCTGAGGGGATTCTTTAATACAAAGCTTCAAAAAAAAAAAGAAACAAAAGGAGCTGAAATGAGCTGGATTTACTCTTTAGAACAAGAATTCTACACACTACACCCAACCATAGTTTTCACATAGACACACCTATATTCCACTGTCGGTCAACAGCATTCTCTTCTAAGGAGTGGTCGGGGGAGTCGGTATTGTAAGAGTTAAGATGAGAAGAGATCTATCAACTAAAATCTCAGCTGGAAGATAGAAGTTTTAAAAATGCAGCTTACCTCATCCCCATGAACTCATACTCTGAGCATGGGCTATTCATAGAAGCACTTTATAGACAAGCCGAATACTTCATCCCAAAAAAAAAAGTCAACACTGAAGACACTTGATGGGGTATCTAAGGTAATAATTTGTCACAAGAGTCTGCACTGGCACCAACAAATGGTCGCAAGCCTTTAAGGTGACTCGACCCTTGGGAACAGCTTTTAAAAAATATTGGAAATGGACCTCACCTCGCCCATTGTGGCATGAATACTGTACCTATTACCCCAACTGCCAGGTAGGAAAGGAGAGCATGAGACGAGGGTCCCCGTGGAAGCTGCAATTACTGATGACTCCAGCTCACTTTTGTGCTTCCAACCTTGGCAGCTTTTCAACTGTGTGTTTTTTCAAACCCATTGAAACTCAAGCACCAGGCTGGGTTCCCTCCTGTTAGTTGAATTCTCGTTCCTAAGCCTCCTGGGGAGAACTGATGCCCGAAATTCTTGTCCTCTCTCACTCCTGTTGTCTGGCTGGGGAGTCCCAAGTCTCTGCCAAACTTTCCTTTGGAAGTTGCATCCCTGAGAGCCTCTCTATGCAGAGTAGGGGTCAGGGCACGTAAAGAAGTGAGACTAAATGGGCCCCTGCCAGTAAAGGGAGTGGGAGCTTTAATGAGCCTTCTGATGCCAGAGTTTGCAGAAGACTAAAAATGGGACACCAGGCAACAAAGCAAGTTGTGATATAAACACTAACTGTCCCTTTCCTCAGATCCCACTGCTTTTGCCTGGATTTAGGCACTCCTCACCAATTGTCTGGACTATTGGAGTTGTCTCCCTGCTTCCACCCTGGCTCCTCTTCTTGCTCCTAAATTGGGACCATGTTTCCCAGGGAGTGACTGTTCTCAGACTCAGTAGTGATCCTGTCTCTCCCCTGTGAACCTTTGTCAACAACCACCTAGCACCAATTCAGCAAAATCTAACTAAGAACTTTGAAACCCTCAGGATCCACTGCCTGTGATCTTGACTGCCTCTGTTCCCCATTTCCCTCCCCCCCCCCCCAAGTGCCTACACTTTCTAAAGAGAGGGCACAATAGTGACGAGGCCTGGGCAAGCAGGAAGGTTTGTAGGGCCTGCACCTTTGCACATAGTCTTCTTTCTGCCATGAATGATTTCTTCCTGCCTTATCCCTCCATCAGCCATCTACGATCTCTCAAACCTCACCTCAATGACCTTCTTGGGACACTTCACCTGGACTTCTCTGAAGACAACTCCCTCTCTCCAAAGTCCTGAAGGACTTGCAGCACCAAGAGTCAGTATCAGCTTACGGTTCTATCCACCACAACCAAAGTTGGAATTTCATCCTTTCCCCAGCCCTAAATAAAATAACCACCAGTTACTTTGTTGCACTATGGTAGCTTCTCTGTTGCCGTGATTCTAGAAACTATGTCACTGGTATTTCAAAGGCCAACAGGGTCACTCAAAGTGAGCAGGTTTCAGACTAAGAACAGGCAGTGAAGAAAGACACAACTCACTTTGGAGAAAGGAGTCGCTGAAAACTTTGTACATAGCTTTGAAACACCGTCCGACATTCACATCCAGGGGATTGTTTAGCATGGACAAAACGCATACCATTCCTCTGCTTCTTTTGCTGTTGCTATTGTTCCTTATTTTTTTATTTTTGCTTTTAATTGGGGCCAGGGAATGGTTGGTTGTTCTCATTGAGTTTTATTTTTGGTTATTTTTTTCCAATGATTTTATTGGGGGCTCTTACAGCTCTTACAACATTCATACATCATTTGTAGCAAGCATATTTGTACACTTGTTGCCATATTCATTTCCAAATATTTTCTACTTGAGCCCTTGGTATAAGTTCCTCTTTCCCCCTCCTTTTTTTTAATGAATCATTTTATTGAGGGTTCATAATCCTCTGCTTTTTTAATCCTTTCTCCCCCCACTACTATGATCTCAGACCTACCTTGCAAATCCTGCTAGACCAGTGTAAATACAGCGGTACTGATGAGAACTTTCAATATATGAATTCAGGATAGACAAACCCCTCAGAAACTGTAATGAGAGTATTGATTCCAGGAGGGTGTAGGAAGGGATGGGGGAGAAAGGGAGGAAGAAGGAATGGATAACAATGATTGCGGAGTAAACTCCCTGCAGGGGGTCAAATACCAGAATGGTAGGTGAAGGGATAAAATGCACCGAGTAAGTTAAGTATAAATAATAACAACAATGCATAATATATAAAAGGTTTGCTGAGGGGGAGAGGGGAGGGAATAAGGAGGAGCTCGTCAAAGGGTTTAAGAAGAAAATGTTTTGAAATTGTTGATGCCAACTTTCTACATGTCTACTTCATACAATGAATGTATGCGTTGTTATAATATATGTTAGAGCCCCCAAAAAATATTTATTAATTAAAAACAAAACAAAAAAAATCATGGTCAGATACTAAAGACCTAATGAACAGAAGCAGAACATCATTGGAGATAGTGCCCAGAGTTAATTAAACCCCTCAAGGGCAAAAAGCACTCAAAATGTGACTAAAGAAGAATTGATTTCTTGGAGTGGCATTGACCATGGTGAAAGGAGTCAGGTAAAGTCTGTGGAAGTGGAGCCTTGGGAATTTTCACATGCTGATGGGCATGATTCAAGATAAGGAGAAACAGCTGCAAAAATCTGCTGATGATCAGAATTTGGAAAGTGAAACTCAGAAAATGACAAGCCTTCACAAATGAAATAAAGCACGGAAAGACTGATATCCTATATTTTAAGAAGGCTGATTAACAACTTGTGATCTGCAGATGACACACCCTTGCTTGCTGAAATCATGGAGGGCACAGAGCATTTCTTGACGAGGATACACTATCGCAGCCCTCAGAATAGACTGCAACTCAAAGGAAAGAAAAGCAAAATCCTCACAACTGAACCCATCAGGATAAATAGAGAAAAGGTTGACGTTCTCAAGAACCTTGTCTTGCTGGGATCCACAACCGATGTTCATGGAAGCAGCAGTCAGGAGCTCCAAAGACATGTTGCATTAGGCAGATCTGCTGCACAAGACCTCTTTAGAGTATTGGAAAGCAAGTATTTGACTTTGAGGATTAAAGTATGCCTGACCCAAGTCATGGTGTTTTCAATGGCCTCGTATGCATGTGAAAATGGGGCACTGAATAAGGAAGACGGTAAAAGAATTCTTGCAGTTGAATTGTAGGGCTGGTAAAGAATATTGAAAGTACCATGGACGCTGAAAGATAAAACAAAAAAACACATGTGTCTTGGAAGAAGTAGAGCCAAAGTGCTCCTGAGAGGCAAGGATGATATGACTTCATCTCACATACTCTGAACATGGTGTCTGGAGAAAGCAGTCCTTAGAGAAGGACATCAGGTTTGGTAAAGTGTATGGGGCAGCAAAAAAAGAAAAGCTTTCAAGGAGACATAGGGACTATACCAATGGGGTCGAGCATAGGAATCATGGTGAGAATGGCACAGACCCAGGCAGTGTTTTGTTTTGTTCTGTTGTGCTGTTCTGTTGTTCTGTTAATTACATTGTTTTCTAATGTTTAGCAAGACCAAGGGTTGATGGTTACTTAAATCACTTATCAAAAGTAGAGTAGGTTCAAAAAAGTCCTTTCCCTAAAGAAGAGGATACATTTGTAAGCATGCTTCAAAAAAATCCAAAACATTCTCATATTTTAAAAACAAAATTTAAGCACCAGATTCAAAACAGATTCAATGCCACCTAACAGTGAGCAATTAAATAAATAGATAAATAAAAGGAACCTTGTATAGTCCTTAAATTAAATATCATTATTCCCATTAAATTGCTGAGAAAACCTGAGTCCCAAAGAAGTAAGAGTTACACTGTCAGTTGGCCAAGAACTTGTAAGCAAACTTCAGTATACCCAACTGAAAACCCAGAGGATTTTCTATCAGTGTCCCCTACCCACTTAGGATGGGGTTTACCTATCTCTGCAACAGGTACCTTTTTCAACCTTCTGTTCTGTTGAGTCAGAGTCATGTGATATAGAGATCTCTCAAGTACAAGTGTCAAGGTCAAACCACAGGGCATCTCCAGAATCCTGCCATGAAATTCCATTTCCTTTTTCTTCCCCTTCCAGGGAGCTCACTAAATGTCCCAACAGCAATTAGCAATTTAGCCCCATAGAAACTCACCTAAGCTTCTGAGAATCTGTATAAGACCTTGCTATAAGCACTGGATGCCATGAAGTCAGCAGTCTAGCTGGATGGCCTCACAGAGAAGGTTGAGGGAGGGTCTCAACACAAGAGGCTGATAATGCCCACATATCCCATGTTTATCTTAACTTCCCTGAGTCTTAAATGCTGGAAAGGCCATCGGGAGGGAGCCTTTAATTACCTGCAGGTGTCCAAATTAAACAGCATTGCCTCCCCAATTAGCAGTCCCTTCCATTGGAAATCATTAGGCTTAATTCCATTTCCCAAGAAACATCTTAATCAAGCAAGTTCTGTCCCCAACTCCTGAGGCAGGCAGGCTCCACTGACGTCAGCCAGACTCTGGCTGGCTGGGATGATCATACTAAATTGGACTCTGAGTCAATTTCCCAATTAAATGCATCCCTTTAATTACATTGTTTTCTAATGTTTAGCCAGACCAAGAGTTGATGGTTACTTAAATAACTTATCAAAAGTAGAGTAGGTTCAAAAAAGTCCTTTCCCTAAAGAAGAGGATACATTTGTAAGCATACTTCAAAAAAATCCAAAACATTGTCATACCTTAAAAACAAAATTTAAACACCCTAGGGTGAGAACTATAAGGCACAACCTACTTGCAAGATATAAGACAGGAAAACTACAGGTATTGCCACTGTGCAAGCTTAAGGACCTCCCAACTTCCTCTCCCTCTTTTTCCTTTTCTTTCCCTACTGCCCACATTTATTATAATTGAGAACAAGAGAATCTTAAGAAAGGGGCCCCTTTTTTCCATTCTAGACTCAGACTCAAAACCTTTGATTTGGAAGGTGCAGGTGAGTGACTGAAGAAAAAGAGTCCACGGAAGCTACAGCTCAGGGAGAGAGACATGTCTGATCAGAGCACATGGAAGTAAATGAAGGGGGAGGAAGAGAGAGTGGAGTACATCCTGGTTCACCAAGCCTCGAGGACGATATCCCTGTTCAAAATAGCCAATGAACAGAGAGGACCATATGGCCGGACCCACTATGAGATACAACATCCCTCACTGACCCAAAACCCCGTGGGGGGACAAAATGGAGACACTGTAAGAATTGCACCCAATCTGACTCCCCCACGCCGAGGAAAAACACTAAAAGGCATGCAACAGAATAGCAAGGGGAGCGGATCAAAGAAGTCCCAAGAGAAGACCAAAATTAGACCTTGGAGTTGGGGCATGGCACCCCATCAGATTCAATCAGAAAACACTCCTAAAGGTCAACATATAGACCTTGAACTATTTCCAGGCTTTTCACTTTTTATGTCCTGGTTTTGTTGTGGTGGTGGTTGTTTGGGGAAGGGGGTGTTCTTTTGTTGCTTTGTTTTGCTCTGTCTTGCTCTTTGTGCATATTATTATCTCTGCAGGTCTATCTAGATAAACAATCTGGGGGAGAAAACAATGGGAGCGATGGTTTTGGGGGGACATGGGAAAGAAGTAGATGGGGGAAAGAAAGTGGATGTTAACAAACCCAGGGACAAGAGAACAACAAGGGATCCAAAATCGGTGACGAGAAGGGTGTAGGAGGCTTGGTAAGACTTGACCAAGGCAATGTAACTGAGAGGAATTACTGAAACCCAAATAAAGGCTGAGCATGATAGTGGGATAAGAGGAAAGTAAAAGGAAATAGAGGAAAGAACTAGGAGGTAAAGAGCATTTATAGAAGTCTAAATACAGGTATATACCTATGTAAATATATTTTATACAACGATGGGGAAATAGATCTATGTGCACATATTTATAGGTTTAGTATTAACATAGCAGATGGATATTGGGTCTCTACTCAAGTACTCCCCAATGCAAGAACATTTTGTTCCATTAATCTAACATTCTATGATGCTCACCTTCCTAAAAGGATTGCTGAAGACAAAGCAGGGCATTAGCAAATGTGGTGAAGAAAGCTGATGGTGCCCAGCTATCAAAAGATATAGAGTCTGGGGTGTTAGAAGCTTGAAGATAAACAAGCAGTCATCTAGTTGAGAAGCAACAAAGCCCACATGGAAGCACCAACCTGTGTAATCATGAGGTGTCAAAAGGGATCAGGTATCAGGCATCAAAGAACAAAAAACTCATATCACTATGAATGAGGGGGAGTGTGGAGGGGAAACCAAAGCCCATCAGTAGGCATCCCCTTACAGAAGGATCTCAGGGAGGAGAGGAACCAATCAGGGGGCAGAGTAGCAATGATAAAACATACAACTTTCTTCAAGTTCTTTAATGCTTCCTTCCCCCAACCAAGCCCTCCTCCCACCAACCATCATCATGATCCCAATTCTACCTTACAAATCCTGATAGACCAGAGGATGTACACTGGTACAGATGGGAACTTGAAACACGGGGAATCCAGGAAAGACGAACCCCTCAGGACCAGTAGTGAGAGTGATGATACCAGGAGGATGGAGGAAAGGTGGGGTAGAAAGGAGGAATTGATTACAAGGATCTAAATATAACCTCTTCCTTAGGGCATGGACAACAGGGAAGGTATGGTAGAAAGGGTGAATTGATCACAAGAATCTACAAATAACCCCATCCTTGGAGGATGGAAACAGAAAAGTGGGTGAAGGGAGCTGTCGAACAGTGTAAGGCATGTCAAAATAATAATAATTTATAAATTATCAAGGGTTCATGGGGGGAGAAGGGAGGGCAGGGAAAAATGAGAACCTGATACTATGGACTCAAGTAGAAAGCAAATATTTTGAGAATGATGATGGCAACAAGTGTACAAATGTGCTAGACACAATGTATGTGGCTTGTGGTAAGAGTTGTATAAGCCCTCAATAAAATGATTTAAAAAGAAGAAGGCAGCTCAAAGTTGTCAATTTCAGGCTATCACAGTTAACAGCAAAGCCAACTGTGCACCTAACCATCAAATTTATAACTTTTGTAGAGACCCTTCTTGCTTTTGTCCAACTCTCTTGTTTCAAATTCCTAGAACCTCATTCTAGGACCCATAGGGAATTTACTGCCTGCATGGTGTGCCTTTCCTCTGTTTAGACCAGCTGCATGCAATTTTCAAGTTGTTGCCAAAGTAGATTTCTCTCTCAGGACACACACACACACACACACACACACACACACGGCTGCTTTATCTCTTCCCCCCACCCACCCCCCTTGCTTCATTCTCAGCAGACTTACACTTCCAGGAAAGGAAAGGAAAAGAGAAGGTGGAAGATAGAATTGGTTCAATCACAATTTAGAGTCCCTGGAAACTTATCCACTAAAACCTAACAAATACATCTTAATTTTCACTCTGAAATAGACTACGAAGTTCAAATCAAATTCTGTTTCCTTTAGCTTTTTTCATATCCATGTTAATCACATTCCCTATGAAACTGAAGAGAGAGACCCCCTCTCCTTGATACTAAATTTAATATGGGGATGATTAGAAGTGCGTTTGTCATTGTTGCCTGGAGAGTTTTGTGCATTAGCCCTCCAGAAATTAGATTAACACCTAACCATTCCCTGCTGTTTCCCAGGTCCTCACTGCAGTCTCTGCCCTCTGCAATAATCACCCTCAATTGATTTTTTCCAAATTATTTATTTTTTAAACTTTTTAATCAGCTTATCTTAATTCATTACTGTTTGACTCTTAAAGACATATTTCCAAACTCTACCTGTTTAGAACTTAGGGAAGGGATATGGGGAAGGGGACTCTGATTCTGTTTCCTAACACACACACACACACACACACACGGGGAGGCTGGGAGTTTTCAAAGAGTTCGTGAGCAATAGAATTAAAAGATAACAGAATTTTCCCACAAACTTTTTGATGCTCCCTCGTACACAAACACACATATAGATATAATTTGTCTGAAGTCAATTGTTTTATATTGACTTTTACCATTTCTTCCTTCTCTTCCCCAAAGACAAAACTATTTTGATCTGATAAAGCATCTGGCCTATTAGATGAGCTGCCCTTTCTCCCTTATAGAAATCCTGATTGAAAATGTGGCACCTCTGATAGTGGTCTAAAGACATTTCCCAGGAGCAAGACACAATTTGTCAGTTGGTTTCGTTTTAAAGCCTCTGGTTGGAGAAAATGGGACTCTTCAAATGTTCTTTAACAAAGTATGGCATCACCCTTGAGAATTCAGATAGCTTCCTCCTACCTTGCAACCTACAATTCCCAGGCTTCTGTGCTAGCTCAGGGGAGAAAATCAGATAAGTCTTGGTGATGATAGTAAGAAGTATAACACAAAGACTACTAACAGCTACCATTTGAACCCTAACTATGCTCCAGAAACTATTGAAAAATATCTTCAATGGATGTGACAGTTAGGGTTTTTTGTGTGCCAATGAAGATACAAGTGGAGTTTAGCCTGTCAGTCAGCTTGCAGCTTGATAACCTCATTCGGAGGTGTCTCCTAGATAAATGGCTCTCTGAAGATGGGCCACTTTCTTTCTCTTTGCCTTCACTTTCCTGCTTGCAAGACACACTGAGACCTGTGCAAGTCCTGTGACGCTTCCACTGAATTGAATCCACAAGATTCTGCACCCACTGGCCTCTGATCTTCCTGCATTCTCCATCATTGCAGGTGGCTGTGGGGGTCTGAAGAGAGGCTTCTGAACTAATATCGGACTTATGGACTTAATTTGGACTGGGATGAGATGTTTTTTCAATATACAATTACTTGATTAAAAAAAAAACTCTCTCTTACACATATATGAGCGTCATTGGGTTTGTTTCTCTACTCAACCTGGCCTAATACAATATACCATCTCACCAATGTGATAGATGACACAATTTCCAGAAAAAACTGAAACAGTGTAGTTAAATGATTTTCCCATGAGCACACAGCTATTAAGTGATGGAGGCCAAGCTCTGATCTCAGATTGTTCTACGGCCAAGGTTTGTACTCTTGAGTAATCCACCGTCATCTTAGTGCGTATCCTCAAAAGCCTCTAAGTCCCAAGGCATAAGATCAGCCAAAGATGGAAGCTCTCACTTCTCCTCTTTCTCTACTCATCATCTTCCAGTTCCCACCACAGTAGGACCCAAAGAACAAAATGAAGTCCACAGCCGCCGACATGAACAGATGATCTCTGTTATCTTCTAACTACCACCAAGTTCAGACTTTCCCTAGCTCTCCCCAACAGAGACCCCGTTAGTTAGATGGAAGTTTGGAACCTCAAGGTAGGCTTGGGAGAAAATCGACACTGAGCAATGTTTACCATCGACTCTCTTATACTGATGTTCGTTGCTGAGGATTCAATTCTGCCGCTTGGTAATGCACGGTGGCACGGCTGCATAGAGTTATGAAGGCAGATAGCACTGTCATAGAGGCAGATCACCAGCCACGTCTCATAAAGTGATCCTGGGAGGTCATGAACTTTTCAAGGAGAAATTGAGCACTTAAATCATTCACACCATCCAAGGACTCCACTAACTTATACATTGTCTTGTTGGTATGAGGTACGGTGAAGTTGATTCCCACCCAGTCACAATAATTCTTTAGTCAGTGTAGAACTTCCCCTTGGGGCTTCCGAGACTACAACCTCGACAGGTGCTGATCTTTTCTCCCGCAGAACTCACTGCCATCGGGGCAGTAGAGACTCTGAGCAACCCTGTGGGTCTCCAAGACCGCAACTATTTTAGGGAGAAGAAAGCTCAGGCTTTCTCCATCGGAGCTGCTGCTGGTTTCAAACTGCCCATGATGCAGATCTCAACCCAACTTGTCACCACTACATCACGAGGACTTCATCCTCCAGCAGAGTATCTGGTAAATTCAAAGCATCAGTCTTGTGGGCCAAACATTTTAGCCACTGTACCAACTGGACTCCATCAATCTTATTTAATAGTCTGCTATCATTGATCTGTTTACATAAATGTAAATTTGTTCATTATACTAGATCTGACCTTGGACTCAAGGTCCAATTTCAGATCGATCAGCATGACATAGTTGCCTCAATATAATAAAAGGTTTCGACTAGGTACCTTCTTGGAAAATTTTCAGCCTTTTCTAGAATTCTAGGTGGATGCGATTTATGTAGTACGGTGATTTACTCTGGGGTACCCCCGACACCAGGAAAAATCTCTGGGTAGAACTTTCATAGTATGTATTTTTCAAACCACTAGGCAAGCAACTTGCTTTGAGTTAGTGCACCCAGTGGTGTCACCTGGGAAGATTCTCTCTGGTCACAGTGAATTGTTTTGTAAAAGCGGTATCACTCAAACTTCTTTTTTTTCTTTTTTATGATGACCAATTTAAAAGAGCAGTGTGAGGCTGTGGAATTTTGCTTCCTGCTTAGGAAAAAATGTCACAGAAACTGTTGTGATGTTGAACACACCTTACAAACACAGCATTATGGGGAAAACTCAAGTGTATGAGTGGTTTTAGAGTTTCAAAGAAGGTGACATGCCAATGGATGACTCACCTTGTTCTGGACCTCCCTGTCAACTTCCAGAATTGATGAAAATGCAAACAAAATCCAAGCACTTGAGCTTGAAGACCAATGATGGGCCATTGAAGAGATAGGGAAGCTATCTGGACTATCTTGGAGCTCTGTTCAGCGACTTTTAAAGAAAGGTTTGGGAATGAGAAGGTTCTCTGCAAAATTTGTACCTCGAGTTCTGACTGACCTGACCAGGATAAAGAGAGTCAAGTGAAGATGTGTCATGTTTTGAAAGAACAGTTCTGAAGCAACCCAGACTTTTTTTCCAAGGTGATAAGACATGGTGCTACTCTTATGACCCTGAAAGCAACAGATGAAGATGCCACATCTCAGCCCCCTCCCCCCCAAAAATCATCAAGTGAAATAAAAGATCAAGATAATGTTAATTTTATTTTTTGATGTGAGGGGGATATTACATTTAGAGTTTGTTCCACCAGGTCAGACTGTTAATCAAGCTTTCTATTTTTTTTTTGAGTTTATGCTGTTAAATATTTTGGTGGGGGGGGGGGCATCACTGCCTCTGGTGGTCGTGGGTGCTACCCAGTGCCGCTCCTGAGAGCCGCCGCTGGATTTGAACTGCCAAGCCAGCAGGCCGCAGTCCCGCACTCCTGCACTCAACCACTTACACCACCTGGGCTCAGCCCTAAATATTTTTTTTAATATAGATTTTATTGGGGGCTCTTACAGCTCTTATAACATTCAGTACACTGTTCATATTAAGCATACTTTTACACATGTTACCACATTCATCTACAAACATTCTCTACTTGAACCACCCCCAACATGCACTCCTCTTTCCCTCTTTCCTCTAGTTCTTTATTTTTTTTTAATTCCAACTCCTCATATTTCCTCTTCCCCCTTCTCCTCCCCAATGAACTCCTAATAATTTATAAATTGTCGTTACCTCTTCATATCGTACACTG
>PVJH01021529.1:0-38376 GCA_004026705.1 Nesogale talazaci | reverse complement strand
TCAACTCCACTTCGTGAAACATGACTTCATGGGATAATCTTATTAGCCCTGCTTCTGTTGGCTAAATAGTTCAGACCCAAACTCACCGGCGTCAGATCAGTTTTGCTGCATGGTGACAGGCGTCCTCAAACTACGGCCCGGGGGCCACATGCAGCCTGTCAAGGACATTTATCTGGACCACTGGGTGTTTTTGCGGCCGCCGTCCTGGGCCCGCAGTGAATTTGTTCACAGTGGTTTCTTTAGCTATGATCCGGCCCTCCAACGGTCTCAGGGATAGGGAACTGGCCCCCTGTTGAAAAAGTTTGAGCACCCTTCCATAGGGTTTCTGAAATGGTAACTCTTTTTTTTTGGGGGGGGGGCATCACAGCCCTCTGGTGGGAGTAGGAGGCCCAGCCTTGCTTCTGGAGAACTGCTGCTGCATTTGAACCGCCATCCCAGTCCCAGTCCCAGTCCCATTCTCAGTCCCAGTCCCGCACTCAACCTCTATGCCACCGGGGCTCAGCTGAAATGGTAACTCTTTTTTTTTGGCGGGGCGGGGGGGGGGGGCATCACTGCTCTCCGGCGGTGGTAGTAGAGGCCCAGCCCCACTGCTGGAATTGAACCTCCGTCCCAGTGGCCCGCAGTCCCGCGCACAACCACTACGCCACCGGGGCTCAGCCGGAAATAGTAACACTTTATGGGAGTAGAAAGCCTCATCTTTCGCCTGGGAAGGGGCTGGCAGTTTTGAGCTGCAGCCTTGGGGCTGGCAGTCCCTTGGGTAACCCACGATGGCACCAGCGCTCCTTGCATTTCAGGACCAAGCCTTGCTTGAATCCATCAACCAACCAACCAACCAACCAACCAACCAAACAAACAAACAACCAATCCATCTAAGGTTCCCTGGATTCTAGGCCATTTTGATGGCCCACCAAATGTAAACCACATAAAGGTATAAAAGAACAATAGCATTTTTCATGTTTTTGTGAATAGATTCTTTGAGCATATTGGTGATCAGTGGGTATTTAGCAAAATTCGTTAGGGGAACTATAGATTTTCCTATTTTTATTTTCTGAGCTGCATAGATCTGATAGTTGCATAGGTGGGATCCTCACAGTGATCTGTTGAGATATCTCGGTCCAAAGTATATGAAATCTTTGAAAAATGGCCCTTGAGAGACCTGTCTGGCACAGCACAAGGGCTGATATGGTCAGCAAACATTGAGCAGAGTTCTGGTTTGTCTCACGGGAGTCCTGAGAACATCTACGAGTGCCTCTTTCACTGGAAAGCAGTTTACTGCTAACCTAAAACTCAGCAGTTCTGACCCACTTGTAACTCCATGGAGAAAGATTTGTCAATTTGCTGCCATCCCCCCTCATTGCTGTATAACCTATAGTGCAGCCGCTTCCTGTGGTTACCAGTAATCACACTCCCCAAATTGATAGAAGCCTTGGTCAGCAATAAAGAAGCTTTCTCTTGGTCACCTCTCCTCCCCCAACTCCTCTCCCTTGCCCTCTCCCCCTTCCCCCTCCTCCCTGGCTCTCTATCTCCGAATCATCCACCAAGCGGGGTTGAGGTGAGCATGCTACCATGAAAAAAAGAATATTTTAATGTGTATGCTTTATTATAAGTTTAATTGATCTGAAGGATATTTACACATGGTTGACCATGGTATTATTTTAAAACAAAAAACATATAGCTATCTTATTTTCCATTTCCCTTCAGACTTTTTTTAAACAGTTTTAGGGGAGCATAATTTACATATCAAGAGTTCAATAGTCTAATCATATTAAGGAGAATTATGCAATCATAACTGTATCAATTTTAGAATTGACCCTCCCCCCAGACAGCCCATATTTAAATGGCCTTTAAAATGAGTTGTGCCATCACAGACAGTTCTAGTACTCCCACCTCCTGCCTTCACTTTTTATTCCTGAAATCCCCTTTCCCTCCCTGTCACTCACCCCAACCCCTGCATCCCCTATCAACCCTTGTATCAGTTATTATCACTATGCATCCTTTCCTTCTGTGCATTAATAAGAAAATGCAAACAAAGCGATAAGGATAAAATTAAAGTAATATAAAGACCAAGATACAAATAATGAGTCAGTAAGAAAGAAAAGACCCTCCCCCCCATCAGCATTCAAAAAGCCAGGGAAGAAAATTTGATCAGAGAACAACTAAGAAATAATTGTGCTGAGTACCAATTCAGGTCGGGGCTATGGGGAGATCATGTGGCCAAGTATCAAGTTAGATCAAGCATGATCAGGATTACAATGGTCTCTCCCTGAGAGTAAGGCTGTTTGAGACCTTTGTCTCTGGCTGCAGCAGATCTGTCAGTGGCTCAGTTTGACTAGATACTTTGGAGATTGTTTTTGGCTCCCACTGCCCTCCATAGCCTTCCACAAATTGAGTGTTCATAATTTTAGCTCTGATACTTTTCCTTTACCATATTCAAATTTTGTAATTATCATCTTTAGATCACACACGTTGGTGTGTTTCTTGCATGTGCACTTAAGTGACGCCTGGCTCAGATTGCTGCTTGTCTGAATATAAGAATGTAAGACCTCAGACACTTTTCAGATGGAAATCTGGGCACCATCTGCTTTCTTCACCCCACTTTGCTGAGGCACCCCTATCTTCAGTAATCATTTCATGAGCGGGGCCGTGATGTGAGAACTGACTGTTCTTAAATTGGGGCTAGGATTTAGTGGGAGCCCAAAACCCATTCCAAGATTAAATGACTGCCAGTTCCACAATCCTTGGGTAGTTATTCTGTTTCCTCTCCCATCTAAGTACCCATGCCTCAGTCCAGGGTGCAGACGGTTTCGAGGTAGGATTCAATTCACTCAGGGAGTCCTCTATGTTAAATCTTTCTAGTACTGACCTTCTTCTTGCCACCGGCAGCTCTTGACAGACATTTGCTGTCAGAAGGCTCAAAGAACAAACCTTTTCTTGGAATGGATTTAGTTTGACCATCATCTGCTTGCTCTCCAGCAGCACGATTCCAAGACTAGTCACCCCACTGCATCAGCGTAAACTCCCGGGAGTTCCCATAAAGATTTACGTCTTGGAACAATTCTATTGTCTCCTACAAGGTTGCTATGTGGCAGGATTGACTATGGGCAGGGTTGGGATTTGGTATAGTCCTGAGCATTCTCCCCATTTAACTTGTCTATTCCCCCAAATCAAAGCAAGTCAGAAATCGCAGATCTAATCTTTTCCTAAAGAAGAAATGACATGGCTTGTCTCACCAGTGTGGGTCCCACTGAATCGGTAACTGTGGATATTGGGAGTCAAGTTGTCAAGTAAAGAAACAACCATGTACACTATCAGTGAACTAGAGAAGAGTGACTGGGGGCATTATGGATTTTAAAATAGTTGATGGTTTGAAATACGGGTTAAGGAGTTGAGATAAAGGGTTAGCGGTTCCTAGGAACTAGATGAGAGAAAAAGACCAATGAATTAGAAGAGTCAGGGGACTATTACCAATGGTCTAGTCTAGATAAATTGAAAGAGTCTAGGGGTCTGGTTTTCATGTATTTTCACTTTAAGCAAATTTCTAGTGAGAAGTACAGTTACTAGTGTTGATGGTGTTTGGTGCCATTGTGTCACTTGGACTCATAGCTACCCAGTGCACAACAAAGCACTACACAATCCTCCACCATCCTTCCAATTGTCCTATACCTCAGCCCACTGATACAGTCATTGTGTCAGTCCATCTTGTTGAGGTCCTTCTTGTTTTTCACTGGCCTTCCCCTTTACTAAACATGATGTCCTCCTCCAGGGACTCGTCTCCCCTGACAATATGTTCCAAGTACGGGAGACAGAATCTTGCCATCCTTGCCTCTAAAGAACACTCTGGAAGTACTTCTTCCAAGACAGATTTGTTTACCCTTTTAGCAGTCCATGGTACTTTCAATATTCTTCTCCAGCACCACAATTCAAATGCATCGATTATTCTTCATTCTTCCTTAATCAATGTCCAACGTTCACATGTTGATGAGGCAATGGAGAATATCATGGATTGGTTTATAAGAAGGGGGATTGTGTTAGACAGGGTTCTCTAGAGAAACAAAATCAGGACTCTAGTAATTCTCTTTATTTATTTACACAGATAGAAAGATATATAAGATAAGAAATATATAGCTAACTAATCTATAAAGCAGTTTAAATTGCTTGGTGCAACTCACTTGCGTGAGACAGCTAGTAGACTGGAGGTCACCAACAGTCAGCAAGATAACAGAGTCCAACAGTTCCAACTCAAGAGATGTATATTCCAGGAGCGTGGGAAAGCAGGGCTTGAAGGAACCTTAACTCACAGCTCCACAGTCCATGATTAGGTATCCCACGGGCAGTGTTGCTTGGAGGTTGAGGCACAGTATGAACAAGGCAGCTGGCTGGTCTGAAGATCCAGAGGAAGAGGGCAAGGGCAGGACTCACTGAGCCTTTTCTATCTCTGCCCTTCAATTGATCTTGTGTGTTCATTGGCCATGTTGTCACAACACATCTACCTATCTTCTTTGGCCATGTTGGCACAACAAGCTTACCCATTACAGGGATGAATAAAAAACAGAAAACTTTTCTGATTTGATAAATGGCCTGATGTACCTTCTTACCAGCTGGGAACTGGTATATTAGAGGGAGGAAGTGAAAGTGAGGATGCAAAATAAAAAGGGAAAAGAGAGAAGGAAGTGAGAGATAAGATGCTCAGTAATTCATGGCTGGAATGTGAGATAGTACGACACTGGCTGAGGATCCCCAGTGGCCAGATGATGCGCTGGGCTGCTAAGCACAAGGTCAGCAGTTGGAAGCCACCAGCCCCTCCTGAGAAGAAGGAGGAAGCTTTCTACTCCTGTAAAGATTTGCAGTGTTCAGAACTCTCAGGGGGCCGTTCTGTCCTCTTCCAGGGTTGCTATGGGTCATCCGTGACTTGAGGGCCTTGCATTTGGCTTGAGTCACTGGATGTAAACCTTTACAAAAGTCCGCTCTCTCATCTCTCTCCTGGGGAGCAGTGAGTGCGTTTGAACTGGAATGCAACTCTTGGCCCACTGTGCCACAGTGTTCATTAGCTTTTTTTTTTTTATCCAAACCAACCCTATTGCATTGAGCCCGTGCCAACTTCTGTGGTTGTTAGGTGCCTTCCAGTTGACTCTGACACATGGTGACCCTGTGTGCAACAGAATGAAACACTGTCCAGTCTGGCAATATCCTCACAATTGTTACGTTTGAGTCTTTTGTTGCAGACACTCTGTCAGTCCATCTCAAAGGGTCTTCCTCTGGCTTGCTGCTCTTCTTCTTGACCAAGCATGCTGTCTTTTCCCAGAGATTGCTTTCTCCTGATACGGCGCCCACAATATGCGAGATGAGTCTTTCCATTCTTGCTTCTAAGGGCATTCGGTCTGTACTTATTCTAAAGCATATTTGTTCTTCTAGCAGTCCATGGCACTTTCAACATTCTTCTCCAGTCTCATAATGTTCTTCGTCACAACACCATACTTCAATGCAATAAATTCTTCTTCAATTGTTCTTACTCAGTGTCCAACTTTCACATACATATGAGTTGGTAGAAAACACCATGGCTTGGTTCAAGTAAACCTTAGAACTCAAAATGACATCCTTGTTCTTTGACTCTTTAAAGTGATCTTGTGCAACAGATCTGTCTGATGCAATATCATTTGATTTCTTCACTGCTGCTTCCATGAGCCTTGATTTTAAATACAAGCAAGATGACATCCTTGACTTCAATCTTTTCTGTATTTACAATGATGGTATGTATTGGTTCCGTTCTAAGAGTTTTGGTACCTTTATATTGAGTTTCAATTCTGTTTTTTTTGGGGGGGGGCATCACAGCCGTGGTGGGAGTATGAAGCCCAGATTTGCTCCTGGAGAGCTGCTGCTGGATTTGAACTGCCAACACTATAGGCTGCAGTCCTGCACACAACCACTATGCCACTGGGGCTCAGACCCAAGTTTCCATTCTTACAGAAGGCTGAAGTCCTTGAACTTTCTCAGCATTCATGTCCTCTTTGCTTTCGGGTAATTGTTATATCATCTGTATAGTACAAATAGATTGTTAAGCCTTTCTCTGATCCTGCTAACAATTCTTCCTCATATAGTACATATCCTCTGATTATTTGCTTAGTATACAATTTGAATAAGTATAACTTTAAGGATACAGTCCCTACACACACCTTTCCTGATTTATATTCCCTTTTTCTGGTGTTTTGTTCGTATAGCTGTCTCTTATTCTGCCTGGACACAATGAAGTGTTTTGGAATTCTCATTCTTCTTAATGCTATCCATGGTTTATTATAATTCACGCAGTAAAATGTCTTCGCTTAATCAACAAAGCACAAGGAAACATTAAAATGAAGTGTTAAAGGGAAGGCTGTCTCTTTCAGGACTAAGGTGCACCCAACCCAAGCCATGGTATTTTCATCGGCATATGAATGCTGGACATGGAATAAGGAAGGCTCGATGCCTTCACACTATGGTGTTGGTCATGAATGTTAAAAGTATCATGAACTTCCAAAAGAAGCAACAGTTCTCTCTTGGTAGAAGTGCAGTCAGAATGCTCCTAATAAGCAAGGTGATGAGAGTCCATCTCAGGTGTTTGGACATGTTATTAGAAGATACCAGTCTCTGGTACATTAGAGAGCTAGCTAAAAAGAGGAAAACTAAAGAGGATGGATGCCCCAGTGGCTGCAACGATGGGCTTGAACCATTGTGAGGATGGCACCCGACGAGGTGCTTTCACTTTGTCGGACATAAGGTTGCTAGGACGCAGAACTGACTTGATACATCAGCAACAAAATTTCTTTCAGGTATTCTGCTTCCGGTAAACATTCTCTGACATCAGCAGTGATATCCCTCCTGCTACTGGCTCACTTAAATCTGTACTTGAATTTCTGGGGGCTCCTTGTCAATGTGCTTCTGGAATGTTCTTGAATGATCTTCAGCAATCTTGTACTTGCATTATTGTTTGATAATGGTTGGGTTATGTTGCATCACTTTTCTTAGGAATGAGTTCGAATGTTCATCTCTTCGGTGAATGTGCCTGGTAGATGTTTTCTAAGTTGCTTACCATAGATGAATGAGTGCTTCTAGTCCTTCATCAGCTTGTTGATCAAGATCTAGGGCCTTATTCTTTTGCACAGCTTAGATTTCTTTCTTTGGTACTATTTCTTCTTAATCATATGTTACTTCTTGAAATAATTGAACGTCAACCAGTTTTTTTTTTTTTTTTTTGGCATCACTGCTCTCCGGTGGTGGGAGAGCACCCACTGCTGGAATTGAACCTCCGTCCTAGTGGGCCGCAGTCCCGCGCACAACCACTATGCCACCGGGGCTCAGCCCCTTGTTGGTTTTTTTTTGTGTGTTTTTTTTTTTTGGCATCACTGCTCTCCGGTGGTGGGAGTAGGAGGCCCAGCCCCACTGCTGGAATTGAACCTCCGTCCCAGTGGGCCGCAGTCCCGCGCACAACCACTACGCCACCGAGGCTCAGCCGTTTTTTGTTGGTGATACAGTGACTTCCATCTTTTTTTATGCTTCCTGCATCATTCAATATTTTTTGCATAGAATATTCTGACATTGCAGTTTGAGGCTTGATTTTTATTCTTCAGTTCTTTCAGCTTGCTAGGCTCAATGTGTTCTCCTTCTTTGGTTTTCTCACTCCAGGTCTTTTCACATTTCATTACAATACTTCCTCTCGAGCTATTCCTTGGACATTTCTGTTCAGCTCTTTTGCTTCATCATTTTTTCCTGTGCATTCAAGAGCAAGTCAGAGTATCTTCTGATGGCCACTTTGATCTTCTCTTTCTTACTTGCCATCTTAATAATTTTTAGCTTTCTCCATGCATATTCTTTTTAAAAATCATTTTATTGGGGGCTCTTACAGTTCATAACATTCCATGCATCAATTATATCAAGCATATTTGTACCATAGGTTGCCATCATCATTTCCAAAACATTTTCTACTTGAGACCTTGGTATAAACCCCTTTTAGTCCCCCTCACTCCTGCACCCTCCCACCTCCTTAAATTATATATTGTTATTATTATTCCGTACCATGCACTGTCCATTATCTCCCTTCACCCACATTTCTGTCATTCACCCCTTTTGAGAGAGGGGGCCGTATATCCAACCTTGTGATGAGTTCCCCCTTTCTCACCCTTCCCCCTCCCTGATCATCCCCCTACCTTCATGATATCACTACTTTCACTACTATTTCTGAGCAGTTTATCTGTCTTGAATTCCATGTGTTGAGAGCTCTTATCTCTACAAATGTGTGTTCTCCAGTCTAGCCAGATTTGTAAGGCAGAACTGAGTTTTGGTAGTGGGAGTGGAGGAAGCATTTAGGAACTAGAGGAACGATGTGTGTTTCATCAGTGCTATACTGTACCTTAGTTGAATCAATCCTTCCTTATAACCTTTCTGTGGGGGAATATCCAATTACACAATTGGGACTTCACTCCAAATCCCCTTACGCATCAATATAGTTGATTGTCTTGGATATTGTGATACCTGATCCTGTCAAAAACTCATCACACAGGCTGGTATGCTTCCTCCATGTGAGTTTATTTGCTTCCCTGCTTGATGGCTGCTTGTTTAACTTCCAGCCTTTAAGACCCCAGACACTATTACATCTTTTGGTAGCCAAGAGCCATCCACTTTCTTCACCACATTTACTTATGCACCTGTTTTGTCTTCAGCAATAGTGTCAGGAAGGTGAGCATCAAAGAGAGCCATGTTATTAGAACAAAGTGTTCTTGTGTTAAGGGAGGCCTTGAGTAGAAGTCCAAAGTCCATCTGCTATCTTAATATTTAATGTATAAATATATGTACATTGGCCTCCATCTCTTTCATTATAAATTAGTATATTTACATATATACATGCCTATAGCTAAACCTCTATAGATAGCTTTTGCCTCCTATTTCTTTCTTCTATTTCCTTTCACCTTTCTTCTATCCTGCTATCATGCTTATACTGCGTTTGGCTCTCAGTGATTCCTCTGGGATACATTGCACTTGATTAAACCCCCCTCCATTAATTTTAGACCTCTTGTTGCTCCCTTAGCCCTGAGTTTATTGGCTTCCCACTCCCCCTCCCCATCCCCTCCTCTCGAAGTCCCCCTGGAATTGCCAGTCCCATTGTTTTCTCCTAGGGATTGTTCATCCTGCCTATCTTATATAGATAGACATAGGACAAAACAAAAACAGAAAACAAAGCAAAAAAACACATACAGTTTCAGGTCTGTCTGCTCATCCTTATGTATGTTTTCTGATCAAGTCTGATAAGGTGCCAAGCTCTGTCCTCCAAATCAAAAGTCTGTTTTCAGGATTCCTCAGGAACTTGGTTACTTTGCTTCCCTTGCTGCCCTGTTACACTCCCTTTGCCTTTCACCCCACTGTGTGTTTGGGACAGACCAGGCACACTTTCTGCACAGTCTGCAATGCTGTCCCCCAAAGCACTATGAGTCAGTGAGGGAAGGAATGCTGTTTTTCATGGTGAAGCAGGCCCTACAGTTCTCTCTGTCATGCACAATCTTCTTGATGTCATCCCACATTTGTCGGGTTTTCTGTAACTAGTGTTCAAGGAGTCAAGTCTATTGACAAGGTTTAGAAATTCAAGTAGAATATACTTCTTTTAGGCCAGGTTAACTAGAGAAGCAAATCCAATACAAACACTCATGTATGTGTCAGAAAGAGCTGTATATCAAGAAGAAATTATAAGGAAAGCATCCCAGCTTAGTCCAACTCAAGTCCACAAGGCCCTCTTCAGATCTGTGCAGTCACATACATTGATGTAGAATGCAGGAAGATCACAGGCCAGGGCATGCAAAGTCTCATGGATATAATAGTGATGGAAGCATCTCTGGGCTCTGGCAGCCATCGGTGTCAGCCATCAGGAAGGTGAAGGGAAAGGAAGAGAGAGAGGCTCCTGGGCCCCTCCTTATGAGAAGGCATTCCCACAAGGAGTCATTAACAGGCTGTGACAGGTTGAATATCACTCCTACGCTTTTATATATCTTCAAGTTGATATGAAATTATGTCACTACCACAGACAACTCCTTGTCAACATGACACCATTACAAAGCTCTTTATTCATACATAATTTTAAAAACAAAACTAAAATCATATATGTGCCAAACAGATTAAAACTAAAATGCAAATAACCCAAAATATGCTAGCTCCATTTAACATAACATTCTATATTTGAACAAAGCAAAAAATATTCTATGCACAACACCTGAAGTTCTGGGAACACTTACACCATAATACTATCAACATATTTCTCCACCCATGAAAGTTTGTAACCCAGCGGCTTCTTGCCTTGATTTCCCCCATTTGCAATATCCAATTCCTATACTGTCCCTTTATATCAACCCAGTGCTCCCAGCAGACAAGCATGCTCTTTGATGTGAAGACTCTTCATCCCAGTTGGAACCTTGTGAGTCTGCATCCATAAGCAAAGTCCAATCAGGACAGGCCATCCATACAGTCATCAGAACTATGTACCAATTCGCAAGCTCAAACTGGCATTCTAGCTGCAGCATAGACTCCTGAGTGATAATACATTCCCTAAGAAATTATGGCTAAAGAGACATACTGACTACATCTCAAGTGTCCTTGGTATGGCTGCTGCTGCTACTGCTGCTGTTGGATGCCATGAAGTGGGGGCCCTGACTCATGCACGGTGGGAGGGAACACTCCCCGGGCCTGGGCCGCCCTCATGGTCGTTGCTGTATTTGAGGCCGTGGTGGCAGCCACTGTGTGAATCCATCTCATTGTTCTCAATGCTTATTATTCTATGAAGGACGCTGGCGTTAGATAAACCACAGAGCAGTGCTAGCCTTAGCAGACACTCACCTCAGCCACCATGTTTATTCTGACTCACAATGGCCATCCAGGACAGAGGGGAAGTAAGTGCTCCTTGGGGCTTCTAAGAGTGAAACTGTTTGTGGGAGCACACAGCCCCTCTTTTCCCCCAGTGACTCTCCCTCTACCAGGCGTGGTGCTGTCGCGGTCATACACTGGGCTGCCATTGTCAAGGTCAGCAGTTCGGAACTACCACCACTAGAAAGAGGCAGGGTTTTCTGCTGCACTCGTCCTTTATGGCCTCAGAAACCCACTGGGGAAGTTCTGCCCTGTGCTATGGAAAGGGAAATTCAGAAAAAGGATATAGTGAGATGGGTATGAAGAGATTAACGGAATCATTTCAAATCACTTTACACAATATATTCAAGCAGACATTTCCCTCTTTCATTGGAGGTTAACAGCACTACTTTAAGGATAGGTAGTTTATTGCTTAACACCCATTCTAACCCTTTCTAATGTAACATCCTCCATTACAAGACTGAAAAGATAACAACTGTGCTTGCCAAACTTCTTCACAGTTAGAGTGGGGCACATTCAGCATGACGGCTTGACTTTTCTGCTGCCTGTGTGCTGATAGGTAGACAAGGTGTGTGAGCAATAATTCTTTCTGCAGCCATTTTAATAGAAATCCGCATATCTGCTCACTAGATTCACGGGGACTGACAGGGCACAGGACATCAGGGTTAAGGATCCCTCTTGGTGCTGTGAGTGAGGTGCGAGGCTGCTCGCCAAGAGCCGGGCAGTTCAAAACCACCAGCTTGTTGTGAGGAGAAGGTGAGGCTCCCTGTTCCTATAAAGAGGTTCATGATTAGAAACCACAACAGGGCTTCTATGAGTTACAGTTGACTTGAGGACCTCGGGTTTTGTTCTGATTGGGGTGTCTGGAGTCAGAAGCAGTGAGGAGGCTTCCTGTTCATGACGGCTTTCTGCTTGTGGCGCCTCCTGTGAGAGGGCGATGATGCAACTCTGGCCGGCTTCCTGCTGGCCCACGTCAGCCCTGCTCAGGAGTCAAAATAGCATTAGCAGCAGCGCCTCAGTTTTCCAAGTCAGCTCTTGTCTTGACTGTAGAAAAAGCTTTGCCTCTTGGGTGCCTAGTTCTACAGCTCAGTGGGGATCATTCCTGAAAGCCAAAAGGACGTTCTGTTTCTTCACCCTTTCAGCAATTTGGTCAACTGTTTAATAACCACTTGATCCCTATTTGCCAAAATGAACTAAAATGAATGGCTAGATAAGGAATAAGTAACTTATTCTAACTCTGTAATCTAGTTCCATTTTGTCACATTAAAGCTGTGTGAAATCTGATCAATTTTTTTGATCGGATACAATTTTGCTGTGTGAACCTCATGTCTGCCTCATGTCTTATAGTCTATCTTATTTCCTTCACTTCTATTGCTCTTAGTTTTAGAAAATGTCTATAGACTACATTCTGGCATTGTAGCCTAGTTACTGCTTTATATACACGCTTAGGAGTTGTACTTGATACGATGCCAATGGATCTGGTATAGTTGAATTTATAGACACTTTGGATTTATAAACATCTTAAATATTATGTGCTTATGCACTAGGCTGCTAACTACTAGGTCAGCAGTTCAAAACCACTTGCTTCTTCCCAGGAGGAAGATGGGGCTTTCTATTCCCATAAAGATTTTCAGTCTCAGAAATGCACAGAGGATGGCCTACCTGACTCTCCTGGATGGTCATGACTCAGAATTGGCTCACTGGCAGTGATACTTAAATGGAAAAGATTATTTTCATTAATATTAATAGAAAGTATACTTCCATAATTTAAAAATATGCCTAAAAAAGGAAAAAGAACATCACCAGCCATTCTACTATAAAACATTAATAGAGTGAGTGCTTCCAAGTTGAGTACAATTTTTCCATATTTCTGTAAACTTATATAATCTGAGTAATATTATGCATTCTGTTTAGTTAGCTACACTAAACATGTCACTAAATATGTGTAGAGGTTTTCTGGTCACCCAGTATTAAAGCATTTGGTTACCACCTGAAAGCTCCGTGGTTCAAATCCACCAGCCACTGATGAGGAGATTCTGTTCCCAGATAAGAAATCCTCTACTTTGTCCTAAATGGACATAATCTATGTGTTCAAATCAACTCAATAACATACAACAAGATATATATATGTATATATAGATTTAGGTTCACACACAGCACCATTTTATGGCAATTTCATAATTTATTCTCTAGAATTACAAATTTGATTTAATTGAAGTCATTGGAACAGTCAAAGAGAGACATAAAAAATTCACATTAAAAACCTCATGGGAATATTTCACAAAATTGAAAGTGTACTAAAGGATTAGTGTACTAAAGGATCACTTTATTTGTTTTTTATATTTCACTATAAAAATTTAGCCTGTGGTTAAATTTCTTTGATAAGAATTATACCAACTAGTTCCAAGGAGGTGGAGATTGAAGCAATACCAGAAGTCCAATTTTTCCAACATGTTCTTAGCCTCCATTTCTTCTACTTCTCCCTCGAGTAGATTCCCTACTGTATTGGAGTTCTTTGAAATCGCTGCAGGGTCCCATAGAAACTCATAAAAATTTGAGGAAATATCTCATGTGGTGGTGGGTACTGTTGAGTCTAAAGTCTGAAGCATGTGTAAGCCAGATGCTGGGTCCAGAAGACAAGCTCCACTGCTGGCTCTTGCCTGTGATGAGATCACACGCCCTGCCTCTCCGAGGGCACTTTTTATATGCAGCAGGATAGAACTGTAGGGAATTCTGTCCACAATTCTACACAGGTGAATCCTATCAGTAACTTCTTCCGCCTTCTTACTAGAGTCATTCAGGGAAAGGTCGCTTGGTGGGAGTTGCATAGTGCAAATGAACCTATAATCCTTTACTCAAATAACAAAATCTATTTTCCACCCTCAGATTGTATCTTATTTATATACATCTGATCTGGGGCCTCTGATAGAATGTTCCCATTAGGTACTTGCCTCGCACTAATCTTAATCAGCTAGCCTTCCTTCCAGGCCATTCCAGAAGCTGTTTTTCTCTCTCAACTGTAGCATATCATTCTTTGTTTGTTTTTTGGGGGGGCATCACTGCCCTCTGGTGGGAGTGGGAGGCCCAGCCTTGGTCCTGGAGAGCTGCTGTTGGATTTGAACCGCCAAACCAGTGAGCTGTAGTCCCGCACTCAACCACTGCGTCCACAGGCCTCAGCCCAGCATATCATTCTTTAAATCTATTTCAATAACAGTAACCAAGATAACCACTAAGCAAAGAGTGTGGTTTCATTTACACCCGCATATTCCTATTCTTTAGTGGATAATACCCTCCAAAATTAGATTATAATCACAGACATATGGAATTCAGAATTTTATTACATAAGACCCAAATTAAATGAGGCTAACTCATAACCAACAGTAAGAATTATTACAGCATTGATAAAAATTTTAATAATTAAAAAAATTTAATAACTGAAAAGTAATTATAATAGTTTTCTTTGCTATTGATTATTAAGATTGCTTTGAATGGTATTAACTTATTTTTTAAAGTCCTCCATTACCATGGGAGGGGGTGGGTAGTCATAATTTAAAAGCCATATTCTACACTATTTCCAAGTTTTAATTAGAATGAGTTTTCTTTGCAAAGATACAGCTATTGCAGAATAAGCTTTTTGAAAAGTGAAGTGTATTTTAAATGGCCAAGTCTCCTCTTTTTAAGAAAGCAATTACGTTGCCTAGAAGTAAACTACAGGATAGTGTTAAGAAAAGCAATATGTTACTGTAACTGTAACTAAGAATCAATTAATTGATACAGGCTACATATGGAAATGTGAGTGAATTTATACAGTTCATACTTTAAAATTAAGGATGAATCGCCACTGTCAACCTTAATCATCCATTGCATGGTAGAATAGCTTTTGTGTAGATTGCTGCCACCTAGTGTAGACATATTGCACCTGTGGGAAAAGAAAATTCTCAGTATCATCAGTCTAAACAAGGCTGACTACCACCAATTGCCAATATGCAAGTTCAAGAAAAAACTGAAGCAAAGTAAAACAAGTCCAGGACAGGCAGAGTTCAGCCTTAATTATATTCCCCCTCAATTTAGAGACATCTGAAGATATTTTTGATGCAGTGAACACTTATGACTGAAGACCAGATGGATTGTGAGAGTGAGATGACATGAAGAACATCACACACTCTAATAAGTAGTGAGGAGACGGAGTTTCAGCCTCTACTGAAGGCCTCTCTTAAACACAAGAACACTTTGTTCTGATAACCTGGCACTCTTTTATACTCACCTTTCTGGCACAATTGCTGAAGACAAAGTGGGTACATAAGCAAAAGTGGTGAAGAGAACAGTTGATGTCTGGCTATCAAAAGATATAGCACCTGGGGTCTTAAAGGCTTGAAGTTAAACAAGTCATCATCTAGCAGGAAAACAAATAAGCTCACATGGAAGAAGCACACCAGCCTGTGTGATCATAAGGTGTTGACAGAATCAGGGAAAACAATTAACTATATTGATGTGAAAAAAAAAGACTCCAGCCCACCACATAAATGAGAGCCTTTAATATAAAGGGAATAAAAATTATCACACTGGACCAAAAAGCAGTATCAAGATAAATGGAAAAAATATTCAATTTGTCAAAGACTTTATTTTACCTTGATAAGTAATACCAATGGAAGAAATCAAACAATGGCACTTCATTGGCCAAATCTGTTGTGGAAAAAACAAACAAACCAAAAAAGGCTTAAAAGTGTTAAAAAGCAAAGATGTCACATTCAGAGTTAAAACGTGCC
The DNA here is from genome assembly GCA_004026705.1 of Nesogale talazaci. NCBI lineage: Eukaryota > Metazoa > Chordata > Mammalia > Afrosoricida > Tenrecidae > Nesogale > Nesogale talazaci. The sequence continues at coordinate 22,735 of PVJH01021529.1, read as the reverse complement.
TCACATTGCCTATGGTATTTACAATTGTCTTATAGGCATGTAAATGATGGACAGTACATCATGGAAAGATGAAAAATTGATGCCCATGAATTATGGGATTGGCAAAAAATATTGAGTAGAATCATGAACTCTCAGAAAATGAGCCAATTGATCAAGAGTAATGTAACAGAGAGAAATTATTGAAACCCAAATGAAGGATGAGCATGATAGTGGGACAAGAGGAAAGTAAAGGATATAGAATAAGGAACTGGGAGGCAAAGGGCATTTACAGATGTCAAAATACAGGCATGAACATAAATATATTTTTATATAATGATCGGGAAATAGATCTATGTGCATATACTTACAAGGTAGCCTTAAGGCACCAGATGGACATTGGAGTGCCACTCAAATATTTTCTCAATACAAGACAACTTTGTTCTATTAAATTGGCATTTCTTGATGCTCACCTTCCTGACACAAGCAACTGGAGACAAATGTGTGCACAAGCAAAAGTGGTGAAGAAAGTAGATGGTGCCCGGGTAACAAAGATATAGCGTCTGGGGTCATAAAGGCTTGAAAGTAAGCAAGCGGCCATCTTGCTCAGAAGCAACAAAGTCCACGTGGTAGAAGCACACCAGCCTGTGTGATCACAAGATGTTGAAGGGACCACGTTTCAGGCATCAAAGAACTAAAAATTATATCATTATAAATGAGGGGGAATACAGATTGGGGATCTACAGGAAAAGCGACATCCCCTTACAGAAGGGTGGTGGGGAGGAGACAAGCCAGACAGAATACAACAGCAGCGATGAAGTATGCAACTTTCTTCTAGTTCTTAAATGCTTCTTCCCTCCCACTACCTTACAAATCCGGTTAGACCAGAGGATGTGCACTGGTACATATAGGAATTGGAAACATGGGGAATTCAGGACAGATAATACCTTCAGGACCAGTGGGGAGAGAGGCAATACTGGGAGGGTGGAGTAGAAAGGGGAACCGATTACAAGGATCGACATATAGCCTCCTCCCTAGGGTACAGGCAACAGGGAAATGGGTGAATGGAGACTTCGGACAGTGTACAACATGACAAAATAATAATAATTTATAAGTTATGAAGTATTCATGAGGGAAGAGAGAACGGGGAGGGAATGTGAAAAGGAGGAGCTAATACCAAGGGCTTAAGTAGAAAGAAATTGTTTTGAGAATGATGATGGCAACAAATGTACAAATGTGCTTTGCATACAATGAATGTATATATGGATTGTGATGAGTTGTATGAGCTCCCAATAAAATGATTTTTTAAAGTGCAGCTAAATGGTTTCAGAGGTGAAAAATGGAAAAGCAATCAAGTATTTATGTGAAATTCAGTACCTGAGCTATTGCCCAGATGGAACTAGCAAGCTCCAAACCCATGTGGTTTGTGAGGGTCCAGAGATAAGCTGCAGTTACACATGAAGAAGAAGAAGAAGAAGAAGAAGAAGAAGAAGAAGAAGAAGAAGAAGAAGAAGAAGAAGAAGAAGTTGTTAAACCATAGTTTTTATTAGAGCTTAGAGATATTTCAGAAGAAATGGATTCAGTCTCTTAACTCTCATGAGTTAAGGTAGACAATTTAAGCATAGATAAGATACACATCTCTCTGAGAGCAAAGTAGGTCCCCCTTACAAGTTGAGATGGGGATATAGTCTAGGGGAACATTTCTAGTTTTTATATGTCACTTTCAAATGCGAGGGGTTTGCCACTCTGCAGATGGCCAAGAAACCCCATCATTAGTTCCCCCAGTCCTCCTTGGGCTCATGCATTGTTTCTTTCAGTATTATCTGGGCAGCTGCTCTGGGCCAGCATGTCTCAGGATTATCTCTGAGTACAGATCTGTGCAGATTTTCATGCTTCCTATTTCATTTTTGACCACTTCTAATTTTCCTAAATTCAAACTATTCACACTCAAAGTTCCAATCATTAGAAAAATTTTGCAGTTGTTTCTCTTTACCTCATGCCCTGTTAGCAAAAGGAGAACCTGAAGACTCCTCACTTATAGGCTTTACCAGATTCAAGTCAACATGGTTAACTCTCTACCCAGAAATCTGCTCCTTTTCAGTCAGATTTCAAATGTCCTCAGGCATGAGTGGCCTATCTGCCAGCTGTATCTCTGGCAATGTTCTGTTTCCTTTATTTAGACTTTCAGCATATGAAGCATTTCGAAACTATACATAAGGTTTTCAGTGGCTTCTTCCTCCAAAGGGGTGAGCTGAGTTCTTCTTTGTTGTCTGTATTTTTCAGGAAGCTCTGCTGAAACCTGTTCACTTTGGGTGACCCTGTGGTATTTGAAATATCAGTGATAGAGCTGCCAGCATCACAGCAAAACACTAGACAACATAGTATGACAAAATGACAAATATGAAATGGAATGCTTCAAGATCAATATCCTTGGCATTAGTGAGCTAAATGGACTGGTTTTAGCCATTTGGATCAAGAAACCCTATGAATTACTATGCTGGGAATAACAAAATCAAGAGGAATGGTGTGGCAGTCATTGTCAGAAAGAATCTTGTCAAAATCATTATGAAATAAAATGCTTTTTGTGATAGAATGTTGTCTATCTGCCTCCAAGGAAATCCAATTGATACAACTATTAATCAAAGTAATTCATCAATCACAAAAGCTAGTAATGAAGAAGTGGAAGAATTCTACCAATGGCTTCAGTCAGAAATTGATCAACATGAAATCAAGACACATTGATAGTTGTTGGTGATTGGAATGCAAAAAAACAAAGAGAAAGAAACAGTAGTTGGGAAATATGGAGTAGTTGATAGAAATGAAGGTGGAGATCACATGATCGAAGTTTGTAAAACTAACAACTGGTTCATAGAAAGCACTTTTTTTTTCAACAACACAAAAGGCTATATACATATAGACGACCCCAGATAGAACAGATAGAAATCAAATAGACTACATCTGTGTGAAGACACAGTGGAGAAACTCAACTTCAATAGTTAAAAACATACCAAAACAGACCATCAGTTGCTCAAATGTAAGTTCAGGATAAAGCTGAAGAAAATCAAACAAGTCCACAATAGCCAAAAGCAACCTGGAAACTGCCCCACCTAAATTTGGAGAACATCTCAAGAAGAGATTTGATGCACTGAACACTAATGATAGAAGACTGATGAGCTGTGAAAGAACATCAAGGTCATCAGTCATGAAAAGTCATGCAAAAAACAGGAAAGAAAGAAAAAATCAGAGTGGCTGCCAGAAGAGATCTGAAACTCGCTCTTAATGGTAGACTAGCGAAAGCAATTAGAAGAAAGTATGAAGTCACAGTGCTAACTAAAAATTTCAGAGGGTACCTCGGGAAGACAAAGCCAAATATTTTAACAAAATATGAAAGGGACTTGAGTTAGAAAACTAAAAAGGAAGTGCGTATTCAGCATATCTGAAACTGAAAAAACTAAAAAATGATTCTATAGACAAAATAATGACTGATTCAGGAAGCATCAAGAGAAGATGGAAAGACTATATTGAGTCACTATCAAGAAAATTTGTACAACATTCCACCATTTCTGGAGATAGAATATGAACAAGAACTAATGGTGCCGAAGGACAAAGTTCAAACTTCATGAATGCATTAGTTAAAAATTAAGGAATTGGTAAAATACCCATTGAAGTGTTTCAGCAAGCTGAAGAATTACTGGAAGTACTCATGTGTCAATACCAGAATATTTGGTAAACTTCTACCTCGTTAACTGACTGAAAGAGATCTGTATTTTGTGTGATCCATATTCCAAAGAAAGGTAACCCAACAGAATGCTCAAACTATAGAATTATATCATTGATATCACACACACAATTTTGCGTAAGGTTATCCACAACTGTTGTAGCAATATGTTATCAGGGAATTACCACAAGTTCAGGACAGCGTCAGAAGAGGATGTGGAACAAGGGATATTATTGCTGATGTCCGATGGATCTTGTCTCAAAGGAGAGAATACCATAAAGATGCTTTTTTGTGTTTCATTGAGTATCCCAAGGCATTTGACTCTGTGGACCATAAGAAACTGTGGATAACCCTGAGAAGAATAGGAATTTCATTGTGCTCTTCATAGTGCTCATTCAAAACATATACATGGATCAAGAGGCAGTTGTGTAAACAGAACAAGAGAATACTGGGTTGTTTAAAATCAGCCAAGGCATGCAGAGTTGTATCCTCTCATGCTACTTGTTCAGTCTGTATGCTGAGCAAATCATTAGAGAAGTTGTATTATATGAAGAGAAAGGTGACATGAAAATTGAAGAAAGGCTTATTAACAACTTTTGATATGCAAATGATATAACCTTGCTTGAAAATACTGAAGAGGCAGTGAAGCACTTGCTGATGAAGATGAAGCATTATAGTCTTAAATATGGATTGCAAATCAATATAAAGAACACCAAAATCCTTACAACTAGACATTAGGTAACACTGTGATAAATGGAGAAAAGCTTTAAGTCTTCAAAGATTTTTATCATGCCTGGATTTATAGTCAATGCTTGTGGAAGTAGCAGTCAAGTGTGGTGAAGAAAGCAGATGGTGCCTGGCCATCAATTGGAATAATGTCTGGGGTCTTAAAGTCTTATATTGAAACAAGCAGCCATCTACATAGGTTGTCAACTAAGTCCACACAGAAGAAGCACATCACTCTGTGTGAGCCAAAGATGACAATAACAAAATCCAAATATAATGATGGGAAAAGTATCAGAGCTTAAGTTGTGAACACCTAATTTGTAGAAGGTTTGGGGAATAGTGGGAGCTCACAATCCATCTGCAGACTATCTAGTAAGATTCAGTCCTGCCACAGGCAAGGTACTGAAACAGTTTTACTGTCAGACAGATATTGTTGTAAATTTGATCATAGTTTGAATCATAGTATAATTTTATATTTGGTCAGTGGACCTCCCTCTTGACCCAACCTGAATTTTCTCTAGGCTGAAATACTGCTTGTTCCATGACAGAAATTTCTTTTCTACAATTTAAATGTTGATGGAATTCTCTTCTAATTCTTTCTTGTATTTTAATCTTTATATTAATATTCTCTTCTTGCCATCTTGTTTTGTTTCTTATTGTTTCCATTGGGATTCACAGTTAGTGACGCACAGGAGTGGTTGCATAGAGACAATAACTAATACAGTGGTGTATCAAGAATGTGGAAGTGGGTTGAGGGTAGAGAAGGTGAGGGGATTTGAGGCGCAAACAATGAATATGGGAGGAGGTAGGGAACATTAGAACTTGTGATGATGTGTTTGCAATTCCTTTAAAAAGTGATTTAATGATGAAAGTGTGTGATATGTAAATACTGTATCAAGAAAAATATTTAAAAAACTTAACCAATGGTTACCATGGATGAAGGAAAAGAGTTGCTACTTAGGGGGCATTGAGTTTGTGTTAATGATGGTGGAATAATTTGGAAAAGGATATCCATAGTGGTTGTCCAATATTAAGAGTATAATCAATGGCACTGAATTATACACAAAGCAGTTGTGGAATTGGAGAATGTTTTGCTGCATGTATTTCCCCACAATTTTAAAAAACCACATGAATAAAAGTGAATACAAGGAAGAACAAAGTGTTCTAGAATTGAATGTGGTGATAATTGTGCAACTCTTCTTCATATGATTGAATTATTGAATCATATGATATGTAGATGAAGTGCTAAGAGAACTACATTTTTATTAAAAAGACATATTGCATTAGGTAAATTTGCTGTACAAGACCTCTTTAGAGTATTGAAGAGCAAAGATGTTACTTTGAGGACTAAGGTGTGCTTGACCCAAGCCGTGGTATTTTCAACTGCCTCATATGTATGTGAAACTTGGACATTTAGTAAGGAAGATCAAAGAAGAATTGATGCATTTGATTGTGGTGTCGTAGAATATTGAAAATAGCATGGATTGCAAAAGGACAAATTAATCTGTTTTTGAAAAAGAAAGACCAAAGTGTTCCTTAGAGGCAAGGATGGCAAGTGCATTAGTCTGGATTGACTAGAGAAATAAATCAAGAGACACTAATATGTGTGTAAAAGAGAGATTTATATCAAATAACAATTCTATCTTGAGAAAACATCTCAGCCCAATCCAGATCAAGTTCATATTTCCAGAATTATTCCATATGCCCGAAACTAGTCCATTAATTACTCTTCCGACTCACACAGAGCATACAATGATGCTGAATGCAGGAAGATCACAGGCCGGTAGGTGCAAAGTCTTGTAGATCCAATGGCAGTGGAAATGTCACAAGGCTGTCCCCTCAGGTCTCTACCACATGGCTCATTCTGCAGGAGCTCCCCTACAGGAAGGTGAAGCAAAGAGCATGGCCCACCTCCAGGGGAAAAGAGAAAATTTCAAGAATCCTCATGAGAAAGCCATGCTCACGAGGAGGTATCATCAGGCTGTGAAATGACTGACAGACCAGACTCCACCCCGACATTTATTTATCAAATTGTCATGAATTATGTAAGCACCACTGCAAGACTGTCCTTCTTCCGTACTTTGGACATATTGTCAGAACAGACTTGTCCTTGGGAAGGGCAGCAAAAAAGAGGAATGACCTCAATGAGATGGATTATGTCAATGAGACATAGACACAATTGTATGGATGGCACTGTTCCGTGTTTTTGCGGTTGAGCATAATGATACCTAATTGACTCAATGATACCTAACGTGAAAGAAAATATGTTTGAATTGCTGGCTGCAAAACGGATCACCTGTTGTACAAACATTCATCCAATTAACAATAAGTAGTAAGTACCTAAGAGGAAACAAAAAAGTTACCCTCTCTTTTTTTGTGGGGGGCGGGCATCACTGCCTTCTGGTGGGAGTAGGAGGCCCAGCCTTGCTCCTGGATAGTTGCTGCTGGATTTGAACCGCCAAGTCAGTGGGCTGCAGTCCCACACACAACCAATACACCACTGGGCTCAGCCCCTAAAAGTTACCCTCTTTGAAGTTTCCAAAACAAGTCTCTATAAACTTCTAGTCAACTTCTCTGTCTGAATCTGTCTGCCTGTATCGAACTGGCCCAACAGATTCCCTAGCATGCCACTGTTTTGATTAGATTTCACTCTCTGGAGTGTATTGGGAAATCCAAGTCTGTCTCCCCAGTTACCATTAAATAGCCTTCACTAACTTCTACCTTCCTACAAACACTGAGAGAAAGGTCAGCTCTTTGAGTTAGTTGATCATCACACAATACTTTTTGACTCCCACCCAGCTGAAAACTTAATCAACTTCAAATCAATAGTTTCATTTAGCATCAAAAAAGACACATCATGAAGTAACCTAAATTCAGTAACGATCTCTTCAATGGTGGGACTCCGGTTTTCATCCTTCCACTTTCTGGAGGTTAGCCACATTTTCTTCCTTTGTTGAGATTTATTGTCTTCCCTCTCTTGGCTTCTTGTTGAGGTTGCCCTTAAAAGTCTTGATACATCTAAAAGTTGTTTTATATCAGGCAGCAGTGCTATGAATCTGTTGCAACGCTTCACTATTTGGGGAGGATGTTCACTTGAGTTTTGCCTACAATTTGTTCTTACTCCTGACCTCACAAACAATTCTTTTTCTCCTTGTAGAATGTATAATTTTAGTTGAAGGCACACTAACAGAGGGTGCTTGGTATGGCAAGGGGCTGCTAAACTCAGAGTTTGCAGTTCAAACCCACCAGACGCTCCACAGGAGAAAGGTGGTGCCTTCTGCTCCCATCAAGACGTACAGGCTGAGAAGCTTCAGGGAGATGCTCCACTCTATTCAACAGTCTCTCTCGATGGCACTCGGTTTGATTTGACCTTAAGGTGCTTAAGACAGGTGTAATTCTGAAAGAATTTGTCTGAAACCATCTACTGGGAAAAGACCCATGTTTAAACAAACTTTACTTGGGATCAACTTGTATTTGCATGCACTGCAAACATGTATGAAATCAGTAGCAATGCTTTCTGATTTACTCTAATACTTCCATAGGTATTAGTTTGGTATACTGTGATCTTATTTTAATTGATTATTGATTCATACACTTTGGAAAGTATATATTACAGAAAAACTTAAAATTTAGTCAATGTCATAGCAGTTCAGAAAGATGATGCTTGATTTTTTTAATTATAAAAATTTTATTACATTTCAAGCACTTCACTGCCAAAGCTGGAGGCAAGGATTATTTAAATTTTATCTTCTCTTTTTGGTAACCAATATAAAGGTATCTGTTACATAGAACTCTTATCCTCACATTATCTTTATTTTATCTATTTATCTTAACAGATCTGGCATCCTTTAGTCTGGTGGTGAGGTTAAGTTCTTGGTTTATTCTACTTTTCTAGGAGCTCAGAGAATTGAATGCTGTAGGCCTTGTCTATCAAACTCCCTGGGGATTTTTATTTTTCTGGGGTGACTGTGTGTGTGAGAGAGAGAACATAAGACAGAGAGACAGAGAGAGATAGACTGTTAAAATAAAACTGGATTTTATACATCTTTCCTCCCATCCCATTTAGTTAGTACACTCAACTAAAGCTTTGGTAGTATTACGTACTAGGACAGGAAAACTGTGTCGAGACATGGAATCCTTGGAACTTGTCTGTTTTCATAAAGGTGCTCTCAATTTATTTCCAATACCTACATTCTTCCACTATACAACTCATTGCATTTAGAGTTTCTTAAGGTCACTGAGTTTTTATTTTTTTCATGGAAGCAGGTGGGTATCATTTTACTTGTGGGAATTTACATATCGAATTGTGCTTGTTAAAGTGTCTGAGAGGTTAGAATGGTAATTAAATCATAGTTTTGGGGTCAAATGCTCTGGGTTTATATACAACTCTGCAATCTAATATCTATGTCATTTGGGGAAAGTTCCTTAAACTCAGTGCCTCAGTTCTCTGGTTTATAATATAGTGATTACAATAGTGCCACTCTTACAGAATTGGTCTAAGGATTAAATGAGTGGCTTATGAAAACATAAAGTAGAACTTGGCATGCAGTTCTTAATTAAGTTAATTAAGTTAGAACTTAATTAAGTTCTAACACTTAATTAGTGTTAGATTTAATCATTACCTAGTCGAAATGGAACCAAGTTAGAATGGTTGACAGAATGTCTGTAGGACAAGCTTCCAAAGCAGTATCGATCCCCCATCACCACCGCTGCCAGCAAGTTGATTCTGGCTCATAGAAATCCCATAGGACAGAATAGATCCGTTTCCTAGGGTTTGCAAAGCTGTACATCTTTGTAAGAGCAGGCAACTTCATCTTTCTCCTGAAGAATTGGTGTGCTGACGGCGTTAAACTACTGACAGTGTTGAAGTCCAATACGTAACCCATAGTACCACCAGGTCTCTAGTAGCATTAATAATTTTATCTATTATATTGTTACTATTTTCCAAGCATTGAATTTAGATAAATCTTAACAGGAATGACTTCATTCTAACAGCTCAACAATTTTAATATTTCTTTCATTTTCCCAGGAAGAGCATCAAGGAACAGTTTAATTAATTTGCCCATTCTGGTATCGTTCACAGAGTTACGCATGAAACCCACGCGTGACTGTGATTTCAGAGCCAAGCGTCACTACTCTTCTTCACTTCTTCAAAAGGGCTGGCTCTGTGATGTTACAGTAGTGGCTGTCTTGAATCATCCATCTCATGGTGACCTCCATTTATACCTGAATGAAATGAGGCCTGCTTCTGAGCCATCCCTTTGATTGGCTGAAGGCTAGACCATTGTGATCATGGGATTTTAAAATGCAGATTACCAGACTTTCCCGCCTAGTCTACTTTAATCTAGAAGTTCCAATGAAACCTGTTCACAACAACACACCAACCTCCATGGACAAACCGGTGGTGGCATTTTAAGTCCATTGTTTGGGGGAACTAACTGGATCTCTTGACTGGAAGTTGAGAATTTTATCATTGAAATAATATGGCTATCTTAATATTTGTTATTATCGCTCTTAGGTGCAGTTGAGTTTGTACTTCATGCAATGGTTAATTATAGACCTTTTATGTGTGTGCATATTATGTATTCCTTCCATCTTTTTTTGATGTTTCTTGCATCAATCAGTATTTTACCCATAGTATCCCTGATAGCATGTAATGTAAACATTGAAATAAAAACATTAATGCATTCACTGAATTGTTGTTATTGCCACTGGGTGTCAGTGGGTGGGTTCCTACTCATTGCAACCTTATGAACAAAACACCGCCCAGTCCTGCGCCATCCTTACAGTTGTGAAGATGTATTCAATAGGAAATCGTTTTCTGATTAAAATGACCTTAGTTTATTAAAACATAAAAAGTTTCACAGACTAATATAACCATCAGATAGGAAAAGATATTTAGAACATCTTATATAGCCTTCTATTATATAATTAAGAACATACCCAGGATGGGGCTACAATTTCCCTTAGATGACCTCTCTAGTGAATGGCTAAGCAGGTCTCCAGAATCCACATCTAGAACGATTTTCAATAGACCACACATATATGACATCTATTTACAAAAGTCATTTGTGGGCAATTCTTTGTACAAAAAATATGCTCGGGCTGAGCCCCGGTGGCGTAGTGGTTGTGCACAGGACTGCAGCCCACGGGCCGGAGGTTCAATTCCAGCAGTGGGGCTGGGCCTCCTACTCCCACCACCGGAGAGCAGTGATGCCCCCCCCCCCAAATATGCTCCACATATTTGTATACAAGCCATCATCACCATCAAATACCTGGTGGCTGAAAGACTGCAGAGGAATGGCTTTCTTTAACATGTCCTCTGTAGTTTCTCTCTTTTCCCCATTGCCTCATGTGAGAGTTGTACATTGAATAAAGAAGACCCAAGAAGAATTGAGGAACTTGGATTGTGGTACTGGAGAAGATTGAAAATACTATGGACGCTACAATGCCAAACAGAACTGTCAAGGAAAAAACAGAATGCTCCTTAGAAGCAAGGATGGGGAGACTTCATCTTACACACGTCGGATATGTTGTCAGGAGAGACTAGTTCCTGGAGAAGGGCATCATGCTCGTTAAAGTTTAGGGGCAAAAAAATGAAGAACGACTTGAAGGAGACGCCTTGCCACAGTGACTGCAGGAAGAGGAACAATTGTGAGGATGTGGGCGGAATTTCGTTGTTTTGCTGTAAGGTTGCTATGGGTCGGAACCGACTCGATGACACATAACATCAACAACAGCAACGCCTTCCCCCCTTCCAAGGGGCGTCCAGGTGGCGTCCATTGGGCTGGTAACCCAAAGGGCTGCACTTGGCACCCCCCCGCAGCCCCTTGGAACAAGAACGCAGGAGGCTTTTATAGAGCCATGCAGCCTTGGAAACGTTAAACTCAGTCCTAGTGATTGGACCGCCAAGGGCTCGTTTCCTCTGATCCTTCCAAATATAACTTTCGACTCGATAGCGCAACTGTGGAGCAGTTTTACATGAAGATACAGCTCTTGCCTGGAGCCGTATCTGTGTGTTTACGCGTTGCGCTGGGAGTCACGTGCTCTGCGAGTCACACGCTCTGCAGTTCAAAACACCAGCAGCCCCGCGGGAGGAAGACTGGGCTTTCTCCTTCCGGTAAACAGTTACGCTCTCAGAAACCCACGGGGAGGTCGCTAAGAGTCAGCCTTGACCGATGGCAGTGAGTTTCCTTTGATAGCCATTTCCTAAGCCTTGCTTCCCAATTCAATGACCGGTCTTTTCCCAGCTTGGGTGGGGGCAGGGAGAGGAAGGCGGGTGGGAGTGGGAGGGGCTACGGGAGAAGGCTGAAGGAAGGGCAATGAAGGGGCGGGACCAATAACGGCTTCCTCACGCTATTGGTTGACGGGGTCGGTTTTGCGCCTGCGCAGCTTATTTTCAAATGCTGAAGGGCGCGCGGCGGCAGCGTCCGCGGGACGTAGACCGCGGGCGGGAGTTAAAGTGCTGGCTCCGGTGGGGAGCTCTCTAGCGGCCGCTTTCTTTCGGTCAGGTTCCGCAGAGTCCCGCTTCGTGGACCCCCCTGCGCTTCGGGCCGCCGCGGAGGGGGAGCGTCCTCCGAGATCCTTTACGCGGCCGGAGGCGGCCGGCGTAATGGCTTCCTCGAGTCTGGTGAGTGGGGCGGGGCCCAAGGGCGAGAGACTGGGCCGATGGGCGGCACCTTGGGCTTCCTGGAGATTTCACGGGGAGAGCCACCTCTGTTTGAAATCGGGTGTGATTGTGTGCTTGAAGCCGCCTTGTTTACTTGGCCTGTTTCTTCTCCATCTCCTCCACGGCCGACTGCGTCCTTTCTGCTCAGCGGATGTTAGGCTTCCGACTGAGCGTGCTTCCGATGTCCCCGGTCCTCCTCACACTTCTCTGTCCGCAGCTGAACGAGTGAAACTCGCCCAAAGGGCACTTTTACACAGACGTGCTGGCCGGCAACAGGGTTGTGATTGTGTCACACATTTCCCTCCTTTGTTTGCCAGATGTCCAGCCTTGTCCCTTGCGCACCTTTTGGGTATTCGGTCGTTCAAAGAAAGGAGTCGTGCCTGTGGACTCAGCTGATTTTCCGCTTCTGAAACGTCCTCGGCATTTTTCAGACCTTGCTTGTTGTTTACAGTGCATTTTAATATTGACCGACTTGTTTTGTTTGCAGCATCGATGACCTTCCTTCCGTATGTAGAGATGAACGTGTATGTTAGTGTGTGTTATTAGAAGCACTCGTTGATTAGCCACACGCCATTAGAATAGACCAATTCTCTGTGCAGACCGAGAACTGGAAGAAAACGCAAAGACGTTCCCGCAGCCGTTGCGTCACTTTTACAACAGAAAACCCACCTGGCTGTTAGCAGGTCCATGCCGGCCCTTCGCCCCTCTGTGGGACAGAGGAGAACAGTAGCTCTTTCCAGGAATAGAAAGCCCTGCCCAGTGGCTGGTGGTTCCGAACGGCTGATCTTTTTGGATCCCAGCCCCACACGGAACCACTGTGCCACCAGTGTTCCTATTTGCACAACAGGGGGAAAGAAACTTGGAATTTCCCAACTCTAGGGTTTTCTACCGAGTGTAGTTGTGCCCCTTGGGAATATTTGACAAGGCCTGGTGAAAATTTTAGTTGTTACCTTTGGGAGGATGCTACTGGCATCTACTGGATTTAAGCCAGGTGTGCCTCGAAACATCTGAGAGTTCACAGGATGGCCCCAAAAACAAAGAATCCTACAACCTAAGATGTCTGTAGTGCCAACCTTGAAAACCCTATTGAGATGTGTATTTTCTGTTGTCAATGGTGACCTTGCCACACAATTCAAGTTCAATTTACATTTGACAGGAATGAGTTAAATGGGTAGCTCTTGAATATTAAGATAAAAAATATTCACATTCTAGCTTTTGTTTAAGTACCCTTAGTGGCATAGTGGAACCCAAAAGCTCACTGCCATTGAATCAGTTCCAACTCCTTGTGCACTGTATAATATAGAGTAGAACTGCCTCTGTGTTTCAGGGGCTGTAAATCTTTACAGGAGCTGAGAGCCTTATTTTTCTCTCAAGGAGCTTGGAGGGCTTGACCTGCTGACTTTTCTGTTTTCAACCCAACACCTCACCCAGGGTGCACTTTCATTTTTGAGAACAGTGAGGGTGTTTTATGAGAATTTCATTGGGAAGCCAGCCTTACCTAGCCCTATAGCCCCGATGTTGTACCATCTTGTTGCCGAAATGCAGAAACCTTGAAAAGAAACAGGACTTCAGTCCTGTAGCATGTCTAAACTGCCATTTTGACCTAGTGTAAATTAACGCAGAATTATTCATGGAAGGGTCGTTTTGTTGGAAGGGCTGTTTTGTTAGGTGCCATCAAATAAGTTAAGACCCATAGTGACTTTATGCACACAGAACTAAATACTCTCCAGTCAGAAAAGATGGAAACACCATCTTCAGAAGTGTAAGACCTAGAAGAAAGATATGTTGACAAACAATATAGCTTCACATCTTGATACTTTAGTTAAAAGTTTCTGAGATTTTGCCACAATGCTTTTTGACTTACTCTTTTATCAATAAACCTAGCTATTCCCTAACTTTAGCCACTTGGAGAATCAACAGCTCCTCTAAAATAATGATTAAACCTTTCACCCCCTCCCTTGTTTTAAAGACCATTTCCCACTAAAAGAAACTAGGTTGCTCTAGGTAAGATGGGTTTCAGGGTTGAGACTGAGATGTATAAAATGAGTTCAAAACCAACAGTATATTTTAATTATGTTAGTTCACATATTTTGTGAATTGCAGCCTTTTATATTTCCTCCATAGCCTATTTATCCCAGTCACACCAAGACTTATTAAGTATTTGGTACTTAAAATAATATATTCATTTCTGAAAACTTGCTCTTCATCCTATTTGTTGTCGTTAGTTGGCATGAGTTTGTTGACTTACGGTGACACTGTGGACACCATAATGAAACACTGCCCAGTCTGTGTCCTCACCACAGTTGTTACATGTGAGCCCATTGTTCTAGCTATCGTCAGTCCATCTTGGTGAAGAGATTCCTCATTTTTGAGGATCCCCTACTTTTCAAGCCAGATGCCCTTTTCCAGGAACCAGTCTTATGATAAGCTACCTAAAATAGATGGCACAGCCTTCCTCTCTAAGGAGTATTCTGATTCTATTTTCTCGAAGTCAAATTTATTTATTCTTTTGGCAGTGCTCAGTCCAAGACCATAATTCAAATGCATGAAAATTGAAGAATTTTCCCTATTCATTGGCCACGTTTCACATGTGTATTAGGTGTTTGAAAATACCATGGGTTGGGCCAAGAGCACCTAATTCCTCAAAATGATGTCTCTGCCCCTTACCACTGTACCTACCGTAGGTTTTGTGCAGCTGATTGCCCCATGTAACATGTCATTTGATTTCTTGACAGCTGTATCCATGAGCATCAATTGTGTCCAAGTACAATGATTTTTATGATAAAGGCAATCTCTTCCTTCATGATGCCATGATGCCAGTTGGTTCATTTGTTTTCTTTACATTGAGTTGCATTCTGTACTGAAGATAGTAGTTTTTGATTTTTATCAAAAAGTACTTTAAATTCTCTTGGGTTAATAGCAAGCAGTGTTGTTTCATCCACGTATTGAAAGATGTTAATGAATCTTTCACATATTCTTACGTGTAATATTTGTTCAGCATACCGATTGAATAAGTGTGCTGATTAAGTGTGTGACAGGATACAGTTCTAACCTACCTTTTCTGATTGTAAAGTCTGCAATATTCCCTTGTTCTGTTTGAATGACTGCTTCTTGGTCTCTGTAGAGGGTCCACATGAGCACGTTGAAATGTTCTGAAATTCCCATTCTTTACAATGCTATCCATAGTTAAAAAAATCTGTACATTTAAATGCCTTTAGAGATTCTATAGGTCCCCAAATTTACTTGGTCGTGTGCTCCCATTTCAGAAGAAAAAAAATTATTCAGTTCTCTTGTCATTTAAAAGGTTTTGTACTACAGCCCATATCTGCTTTTGCATCCTCCCCCCAACCCCCAAACTGGCATAGTTAATAAAACCCAACTAAACATCTTAAATTTACTTGGTCGTGTGCTCCCATTTCAGAAGAAAAAAAATTAGTCAGTTCTCTTGTCATTTAAAAGGTTTTGTACTACAGCCCATATCTGCTTTTGCATCCTCCCCCCAACCCCCAAACTGGCATAGTTAATAAAACCCAAGTAAACATCTTTCTGTTTTTAGCCACTATCCATCTAACTTCAGTAACGATAACCCTTGTCTGCTTTTTATATCGTTGTTTGTTTCGTGAATGATCACTTTTATATATTTTCAAACTTCAGAAATTGGTAAAATTAGTTCATTAATGCATCCCTTCTGCAGTCTTTTTTCATTGTTGTTTTATGATGTTTTATTTATTTATATTAATATAGTGAGTTCCCCTTAGGGAAAGGGGATAAGAGAAAGTAGATATGGATAAGTGAATTGCTAGAAGTCCAGATAGTGGATTTTGATGGTGGAAGGTGATAGGGGGGTCATAGAGATGGGATCAGTGGAGATGAAGATATTGCATAGACCAAGGTCTGAACTAGTAAAACTGAGACAAATTGTTCTCTCTTACTAGATTCAAAACAGTTCTTTATGGTAAGTGATTAGCAAATACTTGTTAAATGAAGAACTGAAATTTTCTGGTTGTCTATCTGAGGAAGAAATTATTTTCAAGATAACTCTAACTTGGATATATTGTAAATGAAGATGCCAAATTGTTATTTACTTTTCTTCCAGGATCATCTGAAAAATGATTACAGAAGAAGATTTTGTCTCCCTGCCAGGTGATTTATATATCTAATTTTTCAAGATTGAATTCTATTCCAGTCATCAGAAAGTAAATTTTTAAATGAGCAAAGCTGTCATTTTTGTATAAGAACTTTCATTGTTAATTAAATATAGTGTTTTTTATATAGTCTTATTTTTATATTAATAGAAATTTTAATGCAGTAATGCAATCTTGATAATGACAGTGAAAAAAGAAATTCATCTGATAACATGGTGACCCAGGAAAAGGCATAGTTGTTATTTAAATTCCAAGCAGATATGAGACTGTTAGGCTGAGCACTTTATTCTTTGAAATCTTGTTGGCATATACATGTAAGACAAATTTTGCATGTTAGAGGAATGTGCATGTTAGTGAAAATTTTTAGTGTTGTTTTTATAGCCTTGTCTTTATAACTCCCACCAAATGATTTGGGGAACCATACAAATTTTGTTATTGTTGTTAGACGCTAGTTCCGACCCATAGCAATCATGTAGACAATGAAACACTGCCCGATCTGGTCCAGAACCATCCTCACAATTGTTCCTTTGTTTGAGTTCATTGTTGCAGTCAGTGTGCCAATTTATCACGTGGAAGTTCTTCGGCTTCTTCCGCTGCCCCGCAGCTGTGCCAAGCTTGATGACCTTTTCTAGGAACTAGTGTCCCCTAACAGCATTCCAAAATAGTAAGGCAAAGACTAAGTATCCTAGCATTGCCTCTAAGGAATGCTTGGCTGTAGTTCTTCCAAGACAGATAAATTTGTCCTTAGAGCAGTCCACGGTGTTTTGATATTGTTTTCCTGCACCACAATTCAAATGCAGCAATTCTTCTTTCTCATTCAGTGTCAAACTTTCAAATGCATTTGAGACAATTGAAAATACCTTGACTTGGGTTAGGTATGACCTAACCCAAATTAACAACCTTGCTTTTCAACACTTTATAGATATCTTGCGAGGCAGATTTACCCAATGGGACACTTCGTAGCTACTGCTTCCATTGTGGATACGAGGAAGGTGGAATCCTTGACAGCATCAATGTTTTCTTCGTTTATCATGATGCTATCATATTGGTCCAGTTGTGAGAACGTTGGTCTAATTTACACTGAGTTGTAGACCAAAGGCTGCATTCCATGACTTTCAGCACTTGCTTCAAGTTCTCTTTATTTTCAGCAAGCAAGGCTGTGTTGTCTATGGCTGTTAGTAAGCTTTCCTTCAGTCTTGATGCCACATTATATAATCTAGGCCCTCAGATTGTATAAGTATGGTGGGAGAATGCGACGCTGATGCACAGCTTTCCTAATTTTAAACCATGTCATATCCCCTTGTTCTGTTCGCACAACTGCCTCTTGATCCATGAACATGTTCCACATGAGCACAATAAAGTGTCAGGAATTTCTGTGTTTTCAAGGTTGCTCACGCTGTTGAATGCCTTGGCATCCTCAATAAAATGTTAAGTAAACATCTTTCTGGTAATTTTTGCATTGAGCTAAGAGCTATCTGGCAGCAGCAATGATGCCCCTTGTTCCACATCTTCTCAGTCTGCCGTGACCCACTATCAGCTCCCTGCCAATGTAGTCATTGGATGAGCCTCACAGAACTTTACTTACAGGTAAGACCAGTGCTATTGTCGTGTAAAGTGAGCATTCTGCTGGGTCACCAGTTTTTGAGATGGCTACAAGTAGGGGTCTCTTCTAGTCAGTTGATTGTCTTTCAAATTTCCTGGCAGATAGGGTATGTGAAATTTCAACAGAGGGACTGGGAAAATCAGTTTCTCCATTCCGCTGGGTATGTAATTGAGTCGTCTCAAAAGCAGGAAGAGAGGCATCCTATGACCATCAAGAAAGAAGAGTGATTTTTGGAGTATGTGAGAAATTCCTTCTTGAAAAAGTGGCAGAAGTAGTAGAAGCAGCCGCGGTTGCAGCACGGAGGCTGAGAGAGCAGTGGAGCACGAGGCAGGCTTCCCGTCACACAGGAAAAGTAAAGCGGGGTGCCCTGCAGCACGAGGCCGGCTTGCAGAGTGAGGTGCCCTCTGCACATTTGCTGCGGTTGTTAGGTGCCGTCGAGTCCGTTTTAGCTCCTAGCTACCCAGGGTGCAACAGTGTGCAACGGAACACTCACCAGTCCTGTGCCAACCTCACAGTTCTTCCTAGGTCTGAGCCCTTTGTTAAGCCCTTTGCGTCAGTCTTGGTGAGGACCTTCCTCTTTTTCTGTACCCCTCTTCTTCACCAAGCATGGTATCCTTCTCCAGGGACTGGTCTCCCCAGAAAACAGGTACAAAGATTGTGAGATGAAGCTTCACTATCCTTGCCTCTGAGGAGGATTCTGGCTGTACCACCATGACTTATTTCTTTCTTCTTTTGGTAGTCCAAGATACTTCCTATAATCATCACCAACACCATGATTCAAACACATCAATAATTCTTTTGGCTTCTTTATTCTATGTATAATTATCATATACATCTGAAGCAATTAATACCATGACATGAGTTAGATAGACCTTAGTCCTCAAAGTAGTATTCTTCCTTGCTCTTCAACACTTTAAAGAGGTCGTGTGGAGCAGATTTATTTAGTACCTTGTTTGATCTTTAGCTGCTATATTTATAAGCTTGGATTTTGAATTAAAGTAAGACGAAAAACTTTTAACTTTATTCTTTTCCCTGTTTATTATGATATTTGTTTGTTTAATTGTGAGAATTTTTTTTTTTTTTTACATTGAATTGTAATCCATACTGGATACGACAGTCCTTGATTTTCTTTAGCAAATACTTCGAGTCCTCATCATTTTCAACAAGCAAGGTTGTGCCATCCATATATCTCAAGTTGTTAGTAAGTCTTCCTTCAATCTGAAGGCTGCATTCTTCTTCACATAGTAAAGCTTCTTGGATCATTTATGAAGCATACAGACTGAATCGGTTTGCTGAAAGGGCATAACCATGACATCCACATTTCCTGATTTCAAATCATAGTATTCCCCTGTTCTATCCCAACAATTGCCTCTGGTTCACATATGGATTCTTCATGAACACCATGAAGCATTCTGGAATTCCTATTAATTTCAGTGCTATCCATAGTTTGTTATGAACCTACAGTCTAGTGCTTTGTATAATAAATAATACAGAAGTATGCATCTTTCTCATATCCCTGCGCTTAGCCACTCTCTGTCAGCTGTCTACAATGATAACTTTCTTTCTTTTTTTTTTTTAAGGCATCACTGCCCTCAGGTGGTGGAGTAGGAGGCCCAGCCTTTGCTCCTGGGAGCTGGAATTGAACCTCCATCCCAGTGAGCCGCATCCCGTGCACAACCACTACGCCACTGGGGCTCAGCCCGATAACTCTCACTGTACATCCTGTTCTGAATCAGACTTGGCTTTTTGGCAGTCTGTTGAGGGAATGCTACAATTGTTGAATAATCTTCAGTTAATGGTAATTTCTGGATTCTATGGATTACCTTTCTTTGGAATGGATAGAACTAGGCATCTTTTCCAGTGAGTTGGTGTGTTAGTCTGGGGTCATTAGAGAAACAAATCCAGTGACCCTCATATGTAAAAAAGAGCTTTATACCAAGGAGTAGTTATATATCAGGAAAACTTCCCAGCCCCTTCCAGATCTAAGTCCGATACTAGTTCATAAAATCCTCTTCACACTCACGTAGCCTCAAACAATGAAGCAAAATGCAGGGAGAGCTCAGGCTTGTGGGTGAAAAGTCTTGCGGATCAAGTGGAGTGAAAGCATCACCGGCTGGTGCAGATCTCCAGTGGCTAGCCAGCAGGGAGATGAAGCAGAGGGGAGGTTCCCATGGCCCTCTTTATGGAAAAGTCACATCCACAGGGCGACCCCATCAGGCTGTGGCCTGATTGACAGGCTCAACTCCACATCTACACGTTTACATCTTCAAGTTGTTAATGAAAATGTGTAACTACCACAGTTGGCCAGGTAGCTGCTTTCTAAATTTCTTGGCATAGGGGAGTGCTTCCAGTCTGTCATCAGGTTATGGGGACATTTCAGTTTGTATTCCATCAATTTCTGGAGCCTCATTTTTTGGCTAATGCCTTCATTGCAGCTTGGACCTGTTCCATCAGTACCATGAGGGCAAACGTTAAGTAGGGCCATATCCTAAGAACTAAGTGTTCTTAGGTTAAGGCTGCTGCAGTTTTCATTATAAGACTCTTCTTTGCTTTCTTTCAGAGTTGTCTTTGGAAATTTTACCTTTTAGCTCTTTTCTATCATCATTGCTTTGGTTACTTGACAATCAAGATCAAGTTTTAGCGTCTCATGACTCTACTTTGATTTTTTTCAACTCATGGTGGCCCTATATAGGGTTTCCAAGAGCATAAATCAGTACAGGAACAGCCAGTCTCCATGTTCATGGATTTCCTGGGGCGGGTGGTGGTGGTGGTGGTGGTGGTGTTGAATGGCCATTTTTGTGGTTTTGTGGTTTTCAGCTCAGTGCTTGCCTTGCAGTGCCATCAGGGTTCTTTAAATTGAGGTTACCCAGATTCCATGTATGTTTGTGTAGTTTATTTATTTGGATGGATTGACACAGTGGTATAAAAAAATGGACTCAAGAATGGCACTGATTGTGAAGATGGTATAGAACCAAGTGTTTAGTACTTTTGCACACAGGGTCATTATACATTGTAAAATACTACTGGTGCCAATAACAAGAGTATCCTTAGCTGTTCGAGTGTATGTGGTGTCTTGCAGTATTATCTAGTCCCGACTTTATAGTCATCTACTGGGTTTCTGGTATTAGGTTTATTGAAATATGTCATTTAACTTACATGGATTTCAGTCTTCTGTAAAAAGAAGAATTACGACTCAGTAAGTGGTTTGTATTCATATTTATACAGGATCATCTGAGTCTCCCTCCAGAAAATCTCATTCACTTGGGTTGGCTGAAATATCCACGCATGTGTATATCTACAAAGCCCCAGATAATTTCATGCATGTGTCCATTGAAAAATATTAGATTAGATGATTTCTATGATCTTTCTGTTAAAAAAATTGTATGTTGAGTTGTTTCTTTACGACTCAATCTTGAGTGAATATATAGGACTCTTTTAAAAGATCATTTTATTGGGGACTGTTATACCTCTGTTACAATCCATACATCAATTATACCCTCCTCCCATGGCCCCTTGATAGAATATAGATTGTTACTGTTTTCATATCTCACACCGACCACTGTCTCCTTTCTCTTCTGGTTTCTGTTGTTCTTCCCCCTAGAGGGAGCTGTGTGGCTATGTGCCATTCATTGTGATCAATACTCCATTCCTCTCTTCTCCCCTCTCTCCCCAACCTTCATCTGGTGTCACTGTTCCCATTCCTATTTCTGGATTCCATGTACTTTTCAAATTCAAGAAATACAGGAATGTTGTATATCAGGTATCAGCAAACTTAAGTGTTTGGATTTCTTGCCAGTTTTTGAAACATGGCCATTGCCAGTTATTTATGTATTACCTGTGGTTTCTTTTCTTGTTACAGTGGAAAAGTTGAATAGTTGTGACAAGTAAACATGGTCCGTAAGCCCAAAGGCCCTTGAAGCAAAAGTTTGCCAAGATGCATATTAAAATTTGTACTGATTCAAATTCATGTGTCTTTCAGTGTGATTGGAGAAGTATACTGAGTAAAAAGAGTCAAGGCAAAATATACTGTTTACTTAACACTTTCAAATGACAGTTTTAGAAATGGAGCAGACTTGAGATTAGAAGTGGGTGGGAGGAAGAGTGTAAAATCGGTGACATATGAAAGACAACAGAGAGATCTTCGTGATGACAAAGCTGTTCATTGTCTTTGCTGGTGGTATATAAAATTATACCCACTGGGGAAGTCTGAATCATAAGATTAGTGATTTTATCAATGTTGATTTTTAGTTGTCATAGTTCTAAAGTTTTTCAAGTGTTACAATTGGAACTTGATAAAGTTTAAAGGGGATTTTTGTTCTTACAACTGAATGTGATTTTTTTTTTTTGGGGGGGGGGGCGCATCACTGCCTCTGGTGGTTGTGGGCGCTACCCAGTGCCGCTCCTGAGAGCCGCCGCTGGATTTGAACCGCCAAGCCCTCAGGCTGCAGTCCCACACTCAACCACTCAACGCCACCGGGGCTCAGCCCTGAATGTGATTCTTTAATCTCAATATAATTTAATTTAAAATTTTATTCTAATTTACAAGCTGATGCTTAGATTAGTGATGTTGAATTAAAAATAAAAATTAAGAACTTGTATGGAAGAGTATATTTTAGGTAAATTTAATACTTGTAGCTATTGGGTTTTTTAAAAGGAAAATTTCAGAACTAATTAGTGTACAGGATGAAAAAAATAATTTGTAAATTACTAAGGGTTCAAGGGGAAGGGGGGGAGGAAGGGTAATATAGGGAGCTGATAATGGGGGCCTGGAGGGAGGGAGAATGTTTTGAGAGTGATGATGGCAATGGGTGTGTAAAAGTGGCCTGCATACAACTGATGTTGTTAGGGATTGTGATGGGAGTTGTATGGGCCCCCAATAAAATGATTCATTAAAAAAA
>PVJH01021528.1:27084-38440 GCA_004026705.1 Nesogale talazaci | reverse complement strand
TCCAAGGGTAACTGAGAGGTGGAGTCTCTCTGATGAGACACACAGCTTCAAAGAGGACATGGGAGGCCAGAGAACACTGTCACCTAAGCATGGTCGGTGGCAGATCCATATGACACAGTTACTGATGGGGCCACCTGACTTGGGGCCATGATTGGGACACATGCATTATGGACGGCAGAGAGCTAACAATATCAGTCCAGGGGCTTGCCTGAGGCTGTTGGGACTTTGCGACCCTCAGGACGGTGGTCTCCATCAAGGACACCCCAAGGTAAGCCCCTAAAGGAGGCTGCCCCTCCCTGGGCTGGTCAGGGGGTGGAAGCAATTCTCTTTCTGATGCATTCCGTCTGAGAGTGAGTCAATTCACACACAACCTATCAATGAAAGATTCCACGGGGGCTTAATCCACTCAGGGACTCGGCAGATGGATTTGGGGCTTCCACAGTCATCCATAGGCTTCTGCAAATCCCGCGGGAACAGTGATCGCTTATTATGCACCTGCGCAGTGCGACAGGTCCCTGGGTGGTGCAAGACGCCTTCCTGGCAGTGTAAGATCACCTGTGGGCACCAGGAAAGAAAGGTCCTTGCTAAGACTGTAACGGGACAGTTCTACACTGTAACACAAGAGGCCGCCGTGGTTTGGACTGGACTCGACAGAATCAGGTTTACTAAGTGCTCTAGTTACACCCATTTTACAGACGAGGACCTTGAGGCTCAGACCTAGCATTCGAATCAGAGTCGTCTAACCAGAAAGCAAGGATTCTCAATTCTTTCCTTCCTTTGCCGATTGCTGGAGGCCCCTGGGAGCTGCAGTCTGCAAACCAGAGGAGACTCTCCTGCGAGGCGGAGGCGGGGGACCCTTCCAACACGCAGTTTGCCAGACCGCTGACCAGGGCGCAGGAACAGCGTCTACGTGACGCCCTGGCACACCAAGAGAAGTGCGGGACAGAGAACTGGCCCTGCTGTCCAGCAAGGGGGGTGGAGAGACGAAGGGGGGCAGATTCTAGCTGTCACTCTGCCAGAGAAGTCTGCGGGGACCACTGTCCCGGCCGCCCGGAGCCCCTGCCCCCGCTCCGCGTGGCACTTCCGATCCCCGCCCGGGCCACCCGCCGCTCCGCGCCCCAGCCCCGCCCCCGGCCCGCGGCGCCCCCAGTTCCGACCCGCTCCCGGCCCCGCCTCGCCCGCTGTGCCCACCCCCGGCCCGCCTCGCCTCGCCGCCCCTCGCCGGGCTCCCGCCGCGTCCATCGGCAGGCGCTTGGCAAGGAGGACGCTGGCGCTGCTGCGTCCCGGCTCTCCCGGCGGCGGCAGCCTCGGGCTCCGGGAACCGGCGGTCGGGCCGGGCGGCGGCGCGGCGCGGGGGGCCCGAGCGGGCGGCGGCGGCGGGGCGGAGGCCGGCTCTCGGGCAGCCCCACGGCGCGCCCCAGCCTCGGGGCTCGGCGCTCCGGCGCCCGCGCGGCCACATGGCTCCGCTCCGCGCGCTGCTGTCCTGCCTGCTCCCCCTGCACTGGGCGCTCTGCGCCGCCGCGGGCAGCCGGACCCCAGGTGCGTGCGGGCGGGGGGCGGGCGGGGGGCGCGCAGGGTCTCCGGGGCGGGGGGGCCAGAGGGAGCGGGCGAGGGAGGGGGCTGTGCGCACGCTGGGGCTGAAGTCACTGCGCCCTTGGGGTGCTGGCAGCCCTGTGCTTCCTCTCCCGTTCTGGCATGAGAGGAAGGCAGGGAATACCAGGACAGGGTTTGGGGGCTGGCAGGGGTCTCTTGTAGGGGTCATGTAGCTCTCTCTCCCTTCTCCGACTCCTGGTGTTCATCTCTCTCTTGTTTAAACTTGGGCATTTTGTGTATGTCTCAGACCCATTCACACCCAGAGCCCCGCTGGCAGGTGACTCCCCTCAGTTCAGGTAACAGAGGACACACACACACACACACACACACACACACACACACACACTCACACAGTCCCCCCCCCCACACACATACAGTCTACACACACACACACATACTCTCTCACACATCACACAGTCCATATACACACACAGCCTGCCCCCTCCCTGTAGGGGTGAGGGGACCCTGCATGGGCTGGAGGCTTCTGTCATTTCCCGGCAAGGTGGCTGCGGGTCTGTGAGCTCTGCCCATGCGCCAAAGAGGTTCCCTCTTGCAGCAATTTTGGGTGGTCTTCTGCTCGAGAATTAGCCCCTTGAGCCAGAACGGCCTGGGGCCTGGGTGCTGTTCAGAACCATTCACTTCTGGGCTAGATCGGTGCTGCGAGGGGAAGGCGCTGTGGAAATGAAAATTCCTCTCCAAGTCCTGTCCCTGAATCACCAGTCCTGGACGCCAGAGCGCTGTCATTCCCTGCCTGGCCTGCCCTGAGAGCTCACTGTGTGAGCATAGGGCCGCTGGCCGGGGGCCCGGAGCACCAGGCCATGACCTCACACTTAATTCAGCCCAAGTAGGCAGGTCCCCCTGTGCGGCTCCTTTTATTTTTGAAGATCTATATTTACCCAACTTGGGGCCTGGCCATGTAGAACTCTCAGTCGCCTCTGTGCTTCTTTAAAAAAAAAAAAGTTTTCTTTCTAAACTTAGAAAAACATAGAACTATGTCTTCTTCCTGCCTTCTCCAGTGCTCCCTCTCAGGGCTATGGGACACGTGCCTGGGTTTCTAGGTGTGTTTGTTTTACCAGCTGCAATCTCAGGAGCATGGTGGGGAGGGGAGGGGAGGGTCCTACCCCAGACAGGCCGCTGACTTCAGAGTGCTGAGGGTGCTGAGTCTTTGCCTGGGGGACTTTCGGGGAATTCCAGCCATTTGCTAGGCAGTGCCCACAGTTGAAATGCGGTTGCTACAGTAACAGTGCCCTGTTTCTTCTTTCTTCTGCGAAGTTTAAAAAAGGAGTCCCTCAACTGAATGGAGCACATAGTTAAGCCCTGGGTGGTTTCGTGGTTTGCAGGCACCCAGAGGGCCCTCGGAAGAAAGGCCTGGTGATCTGTTTCTGAGAGATCAGAGTCTTGACAACCTTTAGAATGCAGTTCTACCGTGCCCCCCATGGCTTCCCCTGGGTTGGAAGTCACTTGATGACAAGTATTTTTTTGGGGTTTGTTTAACTTAAAAAAGACCCTGGGGTGACAGTGAGCAATTTATGACCATAACGTATTTGAACCCTTTTCATCGAAGTGTAGAGACCCAGGAACTTGGGAAGCAATGGTTGAACTTGGGATTCAGTCAGTTGACACTTGGGGTTGCGGGTCAAGCCTTGTGCATAGTCTCCTGTTCCCTTGAAATTCCAGATTTCCTCTTAGCTCTTTGGTAGCACTGTGGGTCAGACGTTGGGCTGTTAACCACAAGGTGCCTGGTTCAAATCCACCAGCCACTCCTGGGTGAAAGAAAGCTGAGAGTGGCCGATTCCGAACAGACTGACGGTCTCAAAAACCTGGCTGAGGGCCACGCTGAGGCCCAGTCGACCGGGTGGCTGTGGACTTGGTTCATTGTGGTTATTGCGATGCACACTGAGTCACTCTTGTCTGCTTCCCACAGCTCCGCGCTTCTCTGGAAAGCATCATGGCTACGCTGTGACCGTCCCCTGCAGCACAGATTTTCGGGGCCGCTTCCTCTCCCATGTGGTGTCTGGCCCAGCAGCAGCCTCTGTAAGAAGCCCAGTGGTGGGCAGGCCACCGGCACCACCGCCCCACTCCAGGCACCAGCGGGTGGCCCGCAGCCCACTGCGCCCTGACCATGAGACCCAGCGCCCCCCCAGGGCAGGACGCCATTCCCTCTTCTTCAACGTCACTGTTTTTGGGAGGGAGCTACACTTGCACCTGTGGCCCAATCAGCGGCTGGTGGCACCTGGAGCTTCAGTCCAGTGGCAGGAGGACTTTCGGGAGCTGTTCTGGCAGCCTCTGTGGCCAGAGTGCGTCTATACTGGAGGAGTCACAGGCATGCCGGGGGCAGCTGTCGCCATCAGCAATTGCGATGGATTGGTAAGGGTGGCTCTTCTTGCTCCCACTGCTTCCCTCTTTCCCCCTGCCCCAGCCCCGGTGCGCTGAGCCAGGCTGGCGTGGCTTTCTCCTCCGCTTTCCTGCGTTTGGGATTCCTGTGGGTACAGGCAGTTGGGGCCGAGTCAGGGGCTGTGTGCCTTTCCAGTGTGAGGATGGCAGACTCAGCCCAGTCCGGCCTGATAGGACGAGCCTGAGCTGGAAAGCTTCCTTTTCCTTTTCTGCCCCCTCATCATCCATGGGACCCACTGGATGGAGCCCATGCATGGGACTTTTGGTTCCAGATAAGCCTGGGCATTAGGAAGGTGGGCTCTGGCAACTGAAGACTGAGGTTTGAATTCTCCTGAGCCACTTTCTAGCTGTGTTGGCGTGGATAAGCCGCTTAGCCTCTCTGTGCAAGCTGGAAGAGCTCTTTATTCCCTCTGTACCCGTAGCCTACGTGTCCACACGGTTTAGGCACAGGGGAGATGGTAGTGTCTACGTGGGCAGGCAAAGCCCCGTGGCGCGGGGAGGCCCCGTGGCACGATGCAGTGCACCCTGCAGTGCAGGGTGACGTCGACAAGACTCGCTCTGCAGCGTCAGAAGCTCTGCGGAGCGCCTGCATGGAGTCCATTCTGACTCAGAGCGCTCTGTACACAGAGCGGAGCTGCCCCGGCGGCTTCCCGGGGCTGTAGGCTTTTACGGGACAAGGCAGACCCCTCACACGTTTCTCCCACAGACCAGCTGGTGGATTCGAATTACTGACCTGCTGGCTAGCAGCCCAGCCGCGGCCCACTGCCCCACGAGAGCTCCTTTTCTCTCCTTCCTTGCTTCCTTCTCCTCCCAGAGCCTTTCTGGGGTGTCACAGAGGCTCCCTTCCCTTCCCTAGCCCCTGCCCCCCGCTCCCAGGCACAGGCAATGACCTGCTGGTTGGCTCAGGTTTACACACCAGAAGGCCACGGCTCGGACTCCTCCCTCACGCTCAGCTCTTTGCTTCTTCTGGTGGCAGCCCATCCCCAGGGGTCGGGGTGGTGGTGGTGGGGAGGGGGGAGGGCTTGTCGGGTTCTAGGGAGTCTGTGTGGCAGCCCCTGTGCCCCTGTGATCAGTTCTTTCACCGGACTCTACTGTGCCAGCCACGGCAGGTGGGAGCCACTGCATCCCAAGAAAGAACCTGCTGGCCCTCTGTTTTCACCTGGGGAGGCTGGCCAGGGGACAAGTGGCAGGGATGGGGCTTCCTCACTGACAAGGGCTGAGAAGACTTTTTACTGCTCCCCATTCTCAGGAGGTCCTGTGGAGAAAGTCAGGGCTGCCTTTGTCTAAACCAGCATCACTCCCCCCCCCCCATCTTTTCCATGATGGCCCCTGGAAGGGTCTCTGGGGGGCGGGGGGGTGGACGGCATTGATGGTTCCGTGTTAGCAGGAGACCCTGTTTCAAAGCTATGCATGTGGTTTTCAGCAGCTCCTTCCTCCCAAGTGGGCCACAGCCAAGTCTTTCTTTGCAGTCTGTCCTTAGTCTGAAAGCCTCGCTGAGCTGAAACCTGTTCACTAGGGGGGAGAGGGGGGCCCTGACTGGCATTTGAAATGCCAGCCACATAGCCTCCAGCATCCTGGCATCGCACAAGCCACCACAATATGACAAACGGACAGGCAAGTGGCGGAGGAAGACATCTGTTGGTAAGGTAGCGGGCAACGAAGGCCCTCGACAGCACAATGGCTGCAGCGATGGGCTCATGTCCCGGAACTGTTGTGAGAGGGCGCAGGAGCACGGGCAGGGTCGGAGGCACCTGCTACCACCCGCGACGATGACGCCGACGATGAGCGTGACCGCAGAGCAGCGGGCTCAAGTGCAGCCGACGTCCATCCCTCCATCTGTGCAGGCTCGTGCTGAACAGGCTGTAGAGACCTCCCGGGCTGAGCAAACTAGGAAGAAACACCTGGTGAACTCTGGAAATCAGTACATGAAAACCAGACAGTCACAAGACTCCAGGTCCTTCGCCGATCCTGGGGAGCACAAGACTATCGCCAATCCCCACGGCCTGAGGGCTGACGGGACGCCGTTAATGACAACACAGAGAAACACATTCGACATCTCCCCCTGCTCCCCCCACTCCATGACATCGTCAGAGCCAGCTCTTCAACCCCCGCCTCTGTTGGCACGTGGCTCTCTTCCCTCTGTGTCGCCTCTCTCTGTGCCTCTTCCCTTCTTTTTCTAAGAACGTCTGTGGGGCTCTTGGGTGAGGTCCCGCTCACTCACGGTGTGACCCCATCTTAGCCAATGCACTGTCGGCGCCCTCTTTCCAAACAAGATCGCGGGCACATGGACCAGACATTAGGACTTCCGTATATCTTCTGGGGGGACACTTTCAAGATGGAACACCCCTGCTTTATAGCAAGGCACGTTTCTTGCTTCCTAGCAGAGAGGCGTTGGCACCCCCCTGCCCGCCCCCCCCAGTAGCTTACATACCTACTAGGCCGACTTTCCAGCTCTTGGTGATCACTGACTGCATGAAGAGGGTGGTCGTGCTTTGGTAGCGGAGGTGGTGACCTTTGAACCGGGTCTTGATGGATGAGCAGAAGTCTGCGGTAGGCAAAGATGAGGAGTGGCTCTCTGAGGTGGAGGAGAGTATGGTGGCGGGAGAGGAGGTAGCTGCGTGCATTCCAGAAGTGCTGGGCAGGTGGACCTTCAGCTGACCTTGCAGGAAGGGGAGAGCGGGGATGAGGAAGGGAGAGTGCAGCTTGCTATGGGAAAAGGGGTCGGCTGGGAGTTAGGAGATCTCTTCACCTGCCTGTGTGACAAGTTGCTGTGTCTCTCTGGGCCCCACAGGGCTCCTTGGTGTTTGGAGAAGACTGGGATGGATGAAGTTAGGCCCCTTCCAGCTCTGACATCGGGGCAGGCCTGTCTGAGAGAGTTGGAAACCTGAAGACTGGAAAGCTCCTCCCCATCCCCCCCACCCCCCACCGCCAAGGTTCCCGGGGGCCAGTTGGCATCAGGCTGGGCAGTGTAACACTTCGTCTGAACAAGCTCTCCTCTCCCCTTCCACCCTGGTGTGGACAAGTCTGGGGCAAGGAGACCTGTGGCATCTTACCTGGTGACCACATCCTGCTTCCATCTGGGATCCACAGCGGTCAGGGAGACCCTTCTCCAGTTCTGCCTTCTTGTTGTTCCTTGCCCCTGGGAGAGAGGTTGGGGAGCGCTGTGTGCCCTGCTTCTAACTTGGGCCCAGAAGTGATTGCCTTTCCCACCCCGTGTTCTTGATTGTGTGTGTGTGTGTGTGTGTGTGTGTGTGAGAGAGAGAGAGAGAGAGAGAGAGAGAGAGAGAGAGAGCGCGAGCGAGCTTGTGGTGATGGTGGAGGGGCAGTGGGGAGAGGTCAATTTCAGGACTGAGGATGCCAGAGTCCCTGTCCTGGATCATTTCCATGGCTGAGGGACAGACTCCCACAGGGAAGCACCTCAGCAGCTGCAGTACCCATTTATTTTGGTTAGGATCTCTAGGAGGGCTCCCTGGAGGAGGTGTCATGCTCAAGATGACTTCAACATCCCACACATGAAAGAGAAGCTCGGAGTCCCTGGCTAGCAAATGGGTAAGCTGATGCCTTACCCAGCCAGGCTTGAGAATGTTTTGGGGGAGAACCCATTCTAAAATGCTTCCTGCAGGACTAGGAACAGCTGCTCTAGAGGCTTCTAGCAGGTCTGAGGAAGCAACTCCATGGGTATCTCTAAGGTGCAACACAGCTGGTGGGTCGGGACCAGGGGCTGGCTGTAGGGAGCACGGTGCCCGAGGGCAGGGAGACCCATGTCTCCAGCCCCTGATTCGGTCAGTGTTTGCGACTCTACATTCGTGGGAGGACCACGGGACCCTGGGGTGGGTTTTGAAGCAGGTATGAGGAGCAGGAATCTGCAGAGTGGACAAGGGTCTCTAACTCCTGTAGGTCTGGACCTGCCATGTCCTGGCCTGGCTGTGCCTGCCGGGCCGGTTCAGCACTGTGCTGAGCATCTACTCTGGCCTCCCGCGCCTCCTGTGAGTCAGGGCCTGGGCCAGGGAACAGCCCCACATGTCAGATTTGTCACCATCTGCTTCTGCTTTCCCTGTGTCGCTCTCACATGTTAGATGTGTTACACTGAGTGGAACCCTGGTGGACATCATGGGGGGTGGGCAGGAGGGCTGGAACCAGGTCAGCCTCATTCAGTGAGTCACAGACTGTGTGTGCAGGCCTCTAATCTCTAAAACATTCCTTGAAGGGGCTGAGAGTCACGGGCTGATGGTGTAAAGTGACTGGGGTTTCTTTGGGAGGGGGATAAAGTGTTCTCAAATTGACGGGGGTGATGGTAACCCCAAACCCCACTGCCAATGAGTCGATTCTGACGCATGGTGTCTTATATGGGGTGTCTAAGACTGCGAATCTTCAGGGAGCAGAGAGCCTCACCCTTCCCCCCCAGGGTGGCTGGTGGGTTTGAACCACAAGTCTTTGGGTTAGCTGTCCGTCACTTAGACAACCCCACCAAGGTTCTGTTTGTTGATGGTTATAAAAAAAACAAGTTCAGTACCCCTGATCTGAGCTGACATACATCATGAGTGGCCCTAGACAGGGTAGAATTACCCCCGTGGCTTTCCAAGATACTAAGTCTTGGTAGGAGTAGCAAGTCTCATTTCTCTTCTGCAGGGTGGCTGGTGATTTTGAACTGCTGACTCTCAGCTCAGTGTGTCACCACGATGCCACCCGGGGGGCCTCCATGGTGATGCTTATGTAGCTCTCACTATACAAGAACCTTTGGATGGGAAGAGGACAGTGCTGGACAGAATCAATAGGAGTTTTTCCAATCGAAGTATGATTAAAAACTGTGGGCATGAAAAACCAAACAAGAAACCAAGCCCAACAAAAACTGTGGGCATCAAAATTGCACGGCATGTGAATTAGGTCACCGCAAATCTGTTTCCAAATAATAGAAAACGAAATGAAACAAAACCAGCGGGCAAAAGTTCCATGTGGGTGGGGCTGCTGTGAACATTAGAGTCCTACGGGGTCCCACGTGAGGAGCCATTTTACCCTGGGACAGACAAGCAGGGTGACCCGCGGGCCTTTCCAACTTTCTCTAGGCTTAGATTGCTCACCCGGGAGGGGAAGAGAAAAAGCACCCTGGTGCTCTGTGGATGGAATGAGATGGAAGCGAGTGCAGGCTCTGTTGCAGCGGTTCTCAATCTGTGGGTTGCGACTCCTTTGGGTCCCTTTCACAGTTCAGAACAGTAGTAAAATTACAGTGATGAAGTAGCAACGGAAATAATGTTATGGTTGGGGGGGGGGTCACCCCCACATGAGGCACTGTATGAAAGGGTCGTGACCTCAGGAAGGTTGAGGACACTGGTCTGGTGTGTGGTGGGGTTTCTCCTGCCCCTCAGTTAGACGTTAACAAGAGTGATACTTAGGAAACACATGGCCAGAGTCTCTTCTGCTGGAGGATGTGTCCACCATTGCTGTTTGTCTGGCCCATGGAAGGCCTCAAGGTGTGTCCACAAGCTGGGCACCTCTGGCTCCTGGGTTGGCCAAGCCCTGGTCCCTCTGCCCTGGGAGGTGATCTGCAGGACGCTTGTGCACGTTCTCATTGGTCTGCACTAACCCCCTTGCAGGACGGGGGGAGATGAATGTGAACGGAGCCGAGTGGAACATCTGTCGAGCATCTGTGGCCCCGAAACCCCCTGCTCTGTGGCCACGTGTCAGGACTCCATAGGCTTCAGGGACGGCTGAAGCACCACAGCCCACACCAACACTCAGGGATACATGGCGGGCTCAGTGGGTGGTCGGGAGGGGGCGTGCCAGGAAGAGGTGCTCGGGGAAGGTTCCCAGGGACAAGGACATTTGGGTTTTGAAGAGTCAACAGGCGTTTTTAGAACCAAGGGTCCAAAAAAAAAAATTGTGGACATTCAAGAATTTTAAAATTGAAATATATATAAAAAGTTGCCATTCTCTCCACTTTCAAGTGTACAACTCAAAGACATTGATTACACTCACTTGCGTGGACAACTGCCACCTCTATCTAGTCCAAGACTTTTCACCATCTCAGCCAGAAACGGTGCACTCAGGAAGCTTAACTCTACAATCTTCCCTCCTTCCGTTCTCATGAACCGGGAACTGAGTCCTGCTATTGGGGACCCTGTGCATTTGCTCCTCTTCCAGGCATCCTCAAACTATGGCCTGCGGGCCACATGTGGCCCCCTGAGGACATTTATCTGGCCCACCAGGTGTTTCTGCTGCTGCTGCTGTCATCCTGCTTAGCAGAAGACTCATCCTGGGCCCGCAGTGAATTTGTTCATAGTTTTTGTTTGTTTGTTTTTTAAATACAGTCTGGCCCTCCAATGGTCGGAGGGACAGTGAACTGGTCCCCTGTTTAAATAGTTTGAGAACCCCTGCTCTAGACAGTTCATATAAGTGGGATTGTACCTATTTGTCCTACTGTGTCTGGGCATAATGTTTCCAAGGTTCATCTGTGTTGTCACCTGGGTCAGGCCTCCATTTCACTCTCCTGCTGAATAAGATGCACTGTGTCGATCTCGCCATCTGTTGATGGGTACTCTTGCTGCGGTGGGTATTGGCATGCAGATCAACTGTGGTGGTTCCTGGTGCTCCATTCCTTTGGTCTGTTTTACACCAAAGAGTGGAAAGTCTGGATTATAGGGTAAGTCCACCACTTGCCAGTCAGTTTTGCCATAGTATGATAGCCTTCCTTTGGTCTGTTTTACACCGAAGAGTGGAAAGTCTGGATTATAGGGTAAGTCCACCACTTGCCAGTCAGTTTTGCCATAGTATGATAGCCTGTGTGTCGCTGTGATGCTGGAAGCTAGGCCATGGGTATTTCAAATGCCAGCAGGGTCACCCAAAGTGAACAGGTTTCAGTGAAGGACCCGGCTCTCCATTTCGGAGGAAGAAGCTGCTGGAAACCTTATGCCTGGCTTGGAAGCATTGCCAGATACTGAAATCCACTGTCAGACGGATTGGTACCGTGGCTGCATTGATGGGCTGAGGAGCAGGAATAAGAGCGAGGAAGACCAGGAGCATGTATGCAGTGTCTCCTCCTGTGGATCAGGCGCATGCATGCAGTGTCTCCTCCCGTGGACCTGGAGCATGCATGCAGGGTATCCTCCCGTGGACCAGGAACATGCATGCAGTGTCTCCTCCTGTGGACCGGGAGCATGCATGCAGTGTCTCCTCCCGTGGACCAGGAACATGCATGCAGGGTATCCTCCCATGGACCGGGAGCATGCATGCAGGGTATCCTCCCGTGGACCAGGAGCATGCATGCAAGGTATCCTCCCATGGACCAGGAACATGCATGCAGTGTCTCCTCCCGTGGACCGGGAACATGCATGCAGGGTATCCTCCCGTGGACCGGGAACATGCATGCAGGGTA